>VZTZ01031704.1:661524-674876 GCA_013400955.1 Drymodes brunneopygia
CAGCGCTTGCTGGGGCGGGGGTAGGTGAGGGCGAGCCGCAGCCCCGCAGGAGCTGAGGGCTGGGAGGAGGCTGCGGGGCCCGCGGGAGGCACGGGCAGGGAGGAGGGAGCCCCAGGAAAGGTGGCGTAGGAGGGGCAGGGCCCTTGAGCAGCGAGGGCCGGCGGAGAGGAACCTCCCGGGGAGAGGAGCAGGGGCTGCCCCGGAGCGGGGCGGGAGGTGCGGGCTCGCAGCTTGGCATGGTGTGCTGAAGAGCTTGGTGACGAGAGGGGGAAGAGCTGCCTTGCCGGTCAGGGACCTGGGAGGGCCTCTAGGCTAGAAGCAGGTGACTTAAGTTTTGGCCGAAAATTAAAAATTCCGACTGCAGAACAGTTGTCTCTGCACATGAAAACTTAAAAAACTACACATCTGCCTTAAAGGCTGCGAAAACGAATGTTGAGAAATCTTTAACATCATCTGCTTCCATCCCTTAAGTACTCCATTCCATGTGCTTGTGTCCCTCTATCCCCGGGATCTCCAGGCAGGCCTGCCTGGGCATTGGCAGTGCATGTGTGTGTGGGGATGAGGAAACACAACATTCCCGGGGCAGGTGGGATGGGAGGGGTGCATGCCAAGGTCCCCAAAAGCATGGAGTTTTGGACACGTGAAGGTGGCAGGGAAAAGTCTGAGCTTAAAGCGATATAAGGACTGTGGTGCTCTGATACTTCAAACAAAATTTAAAATGAAAATAACTCAATGAAATGAATAAGAATGTTGTTAAACTCTTATACCTGGATAAAAAATAAACACTTGAAAAAACTATCTCTAGAATAAAACATACAATCTCAGGTTGAGTTACTGATGTTTTTCAGATCTCCACAATGTCCAATCCTCTAAAAAGCAAACTGGAGTATAATTGCAAAAGTGAAACTAGATCTTAAAAACTTTATCACTTAGGAAGGAAAATACACGTCTAAACAGAAAAGGAGCGCTGCTGCTTAATGGCTGTTTATAGAGACTATATAAAAAATTAAAAAAAAATTTAAAAAATTTGTTCTTAATGTCACCAAACACAGCTTCTACACTAATTTCCAGAAAAGTTAAAAACTATAATATCCATAGAAGCAGTTTTTGTGATGTCTGTTGACCCATTTTATTTGCTTAAGTCAGTGCTTAATACACCTCCTGAAATCAGGTGTACAACAGATGAGGGGTTCTGCAGAGGGGGTGTTGTGTTTATTAACACTGTTTCCCATTATGTGAAATATGTATATTTTCACATTGTTGTGAATACTGGAGGAGATACAAAAGTGCATCTGAGGTCAAAAGACCCTTATGAATTCAGATAATTTTTTGGGTCTTATTTAACTCTCCATGTAGTAACTTCCCTCAACAGTTAACTAGGAGAGTTAGGTCTGCAGTCAAAATATCATAGAATCCTAGAATGGTTTGGGTTGGAAGGGACCTTAAAGATCATCTTGTTCCAACCCGCTGCCATGGGCAGGGATACCACAGGTGAATTATAATTTATTTATTCCTGCAGTTTGGAGAAGTTTCTCCCTGTTACTGAAAATCTTTTGCAAAATCAGTTGCCTGTAAGTTAAGTTACTGTAGGCATACTGTGTTGTCCAAGTTCTGAATTCTGTGAAGATAAAGGAACTCACTCTAGATGTTTTCACCACGGTTACCTTTTATTTTGAGATGTGTTATGAGGAAGTTATAATGAATTCTAAACGTTACCCAACAGTTGATAGATAAGTACTTTTCATAGTGCTTCACAGGAGAAAGCAGTTAACACTTTATCAATGGTAGCACATTCTTACCTACTCAGGATTGGCAGAGCTCTTTTATAATGAGCTTAGTTTTATATTAACGTAGAACGTAATCATATTTATTGAGTGGAATTCCTATTTAATAGGGAAGTAGGTGGTGATCGTATAGTAGAAAATTACTTGAGAGCTGATTTTGAACTATTCCAGTAAATCTCTTAAAAATTTAAATCTATACTTTTGTACTATTAAAAGTACCTGCAGAAGGAGAAAAAGGGTAAAGGAGTATTTGATGTAAAATTCTGCCTTGAAAATTCAAAGGAAGATAACTGCAAATATTCCTTTCTTTTCAAGTGAGACTGTTACTGCTGACAGGCTCAGGGATCTCTGAAAATTGGGGCAGTTCTAATTCCATGGTACTAATTGCGGGTGAAGAGCGTTCAAGATTCATGTCTTTTTAAAATATTTATTTACATAAATTACCCTGAAGATTCAGAGGATGATGTTGGGGCATGTTACTGTATTTTATTCAGAGCCTCACAATTGCAGTTACAGACTGATAAGTCTGTCAAAAAAATATACAAGATTGGACCGATGAAAAAACCATCACTCTCAAATTCTAAAGGAACAAGCTCTTTTTCTGTGTCCTCTTCAAATTTGAGGGAAATAAAAGTAATAGGACTAGACCCTTTTTTCACTGCAGGTCAACTTTTACTAGTAACAGTTAAATCAGTAGGTTTATTGAAATGCCTGCATTGTTCTTCCCCTCTGTGCATATTTATATTATTGCTTTCTAATCCCACAAATAAAACCCACTCATGCAAATGCTCACGTGCATTACTTGCAGGCATAAAGAATATGCAGGTGCATTTGTACGAATGGTCAATAATTCAGGTGCTCTTTGTGTAGAAAAGTTGGAGGTGTGGCTTTTCCTGTCTGATTTTGCAGCTGAATTTACTGTGTTCTGTGCAGAATGGCTGTTGATGGTGGGTGTGGGGACTCTGCAGACTGGGAAGGTCGCTGGAACCATGTAAAGAAGTTCCTCGAGCGATCTGGACCATTCACACATCCCGATTTCGAGCCAGGCACTCAAGTGAGAAACACTTAATTTCAATCAAATATCTATAGAGTGTGTTGCAAATTAATGTAAACGGGTTTGTTAATTGACCATCAGCAATGTGTGAGTACTAAAGCTGCATGAAAAGCTTGTGTTTTAATCAATTGAACATTATGGTCCTAGGAGAACGTGTTGTGTTCTTTTTATAAGTTTGTATTTTTAATTTGTACACTGTCTACTTCAAGCTTGCTGTCATCATATATAATTATGTAACAACATATGAATTATGCTGGTTTTGAGTTTTACATGAAAAATAGCAGCATGTATCTCTCCATTTTTAAGTAATTTGATACAGTGTGGAATTTATTGTACCTAAAGAAGAAATTAATGTTAATATGAGTACTTTGAGAACTCGGTAAGATGTTTAATAGAGAAGAGCAAAATTTAGACTGTTTAAAGTATTTGTTCTGCTCTTCTTCTTTTGTTGTACATTTTGTTTCAGAGCTTATGGTTGAAAGTATTTTCCTGTTATCTTTTTAATGTATTGTTCTATTATTTACTAGTTGGAGACTGGGGTCAAGTAGAGCAGTTCACAGGAAGCTGTTATATACTTAACATTTTCAATTCTTTTTGTCCAGCAAAGTTGTCTGTCTGTTAGATTCATTTTATATTAAATATCAGTGAAATATTTGAAGAAGGAAAGCATTGTCACCTTAAACCAAATAATAATAAGAGTGGACCTTGCTTTTTTCATGGTCAAAAGTAATATAAAAGTAATATACTGATACCAGCAAAAGTCTTGATTTTCTCTAAGTGGGGATATAGGAACTGCACGAAGTCAACAACTGATTAAAGTCCAATATGTAATTACTCCTGCAAATGCAAAGTTGGTTTATCTGTAACTCACTAGGCACTGAAAATTTATGGTAACATGTTTTTAAGGGTTATGAAACAAAGGATAAAGTACTAATTTTTTGTTTTATGTTTTCTGCAGGCCCTTGATTTTTTGCTAAGCACATGTAAAGTACTAGTTATTGGAGCAGGAGGATTAGGATGTGAACTCCTGAAAAACCTGGTAATTATTCAGTTTTAACCCTTTGCTTATTAAAATCTACTCTGTTTCTTTTTTTTTCCCTTGACAAAACCATCTTTTTCAATTGGCTTATTTTGCAGTTTTGTTTGTTTATAGCTACTAGAATTTTAAGTTCTAATCAACATGTATAAAATTTATGTTGATATAGACAGTAAACATGAAGAATACACTCCAAAGGAGGTATTTTCATATGTTGCATGTTATTTATTCAGCTATCTCAAAGCTTGTCTTGAGGGACAACAGGCTGCTTTTTATGAAGAGCAGCCAAAAGTTCATGTGCAGCCTTAGATCCAGTCTGACATTGGTGATTTTCCCTAATTGCCAGACCTAGGAAAATGAAGTCAACTAAGAATAAATCATGCTTTTAATGCTACAAGGAAGGTCTTGAGGGACAACAGGCTGCTTTTTATGAAGAGCAGCCAAAAGTTCATGTGCAGCCTTAGATCCAGTCTGACATTGGTGATTTTCCCTAATTGCCAGACCTAGGAAAATGAAGTCAACTAAGAATAAATCATGCTTTTAATGCTACAAGGAAGGTCTTGAGGGACAACAGGCTGCTTTTTATGAAGAGCAGCCAAAAGTTCATGTGCAGCCTTAGATCCAGTCTGACATTGGTGATTTTCCCTAATTGCCAGACCTAGGAAAATGAAGTCAACTAAGAATAAATCATGCTTTTAATGCTACAAGGAAGTGTTGTTTGGAATGCAGTAGTTTCATTATCCTTTTATTGTGGTTTTTATCCTCACAAGCACTCATATTTATCTCAGTGTATCACTGTTATGATCCCATTTGAGTTGGGTAGTTTGGGTTATTGTTCTACTTTGCCATGTTTCTGTTTAAGAATAAGGATTTCTGTGCATCCCTTATTATACATGGGATAGCTCTGTTTGTTCAGAAAATGTAAAGGGAAAAGTTTCAAAGTCTTTATATATAAAAACATTGAGTCGTAAAGGAAAAAGCATATTTTGTGTATGACTCAAATTTTTTAGAGTCACTTCAGGACATCACAGCTCATTTCTTTTCTCTAAACCCTGTGTTTTACAGCATTTATTTGCCTTTAACTGCAGTTCACATTGTTTCTCTGTGTGTGACTGATGTTCCTACTTTATCAGGTCAGACCCACAATACAGTTTTAAGGCAATTTTACTATAAAGTTATTTGCCAGATGTAGTGATGTCCTGCATGCAAATTGAGATGAAGCAGAGCTTCTGTCAGAGATTCTTAGATAGGGAGGTGGTTTTTGTGTTTGCCTTTTGCTTCAGCATTGAGTACCGTGGGAATGCTGCCTTGTTTCAAACTGGGATTTTTGGGTCAATGTGCCAGACTCATTTATGCCAACTGTGAAAATGGTCAATGTCCAAAATCTTAACAGGAGTTTAAAAAAAGCCTTTTTAAAGAATTAAACTTTGTTTTACCTATTCCTGCCAAGCATGGAAGTGCTTATGATATTTATTTAAATTCTGTGCTTTTTTTCCCCAATGGACCCTTTTGATTTACTCCGGTCATGAAGGCATAGTGCAGTTTCCCCTTACGGATCAGCCTACTTACTGTTGGCTTCCCTGTGTTAGCATGAGGTAGGCCAGAGCAGTATTGCCTTCAGGAGAACATTGTCTTTGACTACTGGAATATTATTAATTCCATCTGTCTGAATACCAACATTCGCAGCCCAATAAAACATCTTTGAACAAAGAATGACCATGCACCTGTCTGCACAGGCAGTGAGGAGCAAATACTTTTGTTCCTCCAAAGGTTGCTTTTTTGGCACGTGGAGTGACTTCTGGAGCTTTGTAAGCACTTAATTTCCTATTAAATGAAGCTGACCTTCTCTTTTCCCAGGCACTGTCTGGCTTCAGACAGATCCATGTTATTGACATGGATACTATAGATGTTTCTAACCTTAATCGACAATTTTTGTTTCGGTGAGTGATATTTTATATTTTTACAGTTTAACTTCTGGGTTTTTTTAAAGTACCTAAATAAAACATGTTAATATGTTCACTATTTGGATTGGACAAGAGGTCATTAAAGATTACTGGACCTTCATGTCACAGTAGTACTCAGAATTGACTAAATGCTGCACGTGATTCCTTCTTGTTTTGGGATCTGTGGCATGAAGAAAATCAACATATGTTCTTTGCCATTCCAGTACAGCTAATGACTAATGGAAAAAGTGACACCAAGGAATAAATGCACACATATTGAGATCCCAGATTTTCTGATACCTCTTTCATCCAACTACAGTGAAAATGGTTGGATTTTTTTGGTGCTGATAACTGTAGTTAATTCTGAGGCTCTCACATCTGATACTTCACAGGGATCATGGAATGGTTTGGGTTGGATGCCTTAATATTACCCAATTAAATAAATTGTCCTAGCATAACAATTAGCCACTTAATTCGATATTGCAACACGTAGAGATTAGAAAGACAAAATCCACTAAAATAAAGCATTTGGAATTGCTTGGGTTTTTCCCAGACCAAAGGATGTGGGGCGACCAAAAGCAGAAGTTGCAGCAGAATTCCTGAACAGCCGCGTTCCCAACTGTGCTGTTGTACCGTATCCTTTCACAGAGCAGCCCTGAAGGCTGCAATATCCTAGAAAACTCTGTAGGTGGTAAGAGTATCTCAAGTATTTTGCTGCCATCCTGTTTCTCATACAATAAAGAACACATTCATTCAGCTGGTGAGTTGAGAATTCTTTCTCTGTGCCATTAGCATACAGGGAATCTGCATGGGAAAGGCTCAGAAATTATTTTGTATTTTTCCACTAAGTCTTTTTATTCAGATGCAATATTGTAATTTTCACTGAGATACTGGAATTATTCACCAGAGAGTTTTGAGTAAGTACTGGTAGGAGGCAGTATTTAATAAACATAGAGCAGCACTTTCTGATAAAGGACTTCGTGAGAGCACATATTTTGAGCTTCCTAAGTATTTCACCTGCTGAACTTTCCCATTTCTGACTCTTCCATTGTGCCCTTTACTAGTTTTGTGAGATGTTACAGCTTCAGCTGTAGAAATTTGAATCTCAGATCACATCGTTTTATAGAAGATGTTGTATAGAATTACAGTAATGAATTAGGTAATATTTTGGCTTTAGTTTAGCAAATAGCTATAAATTAACTATAAATACATTCCTTTACTGGGCTTGCATTCAGATATTTCAAAAAGATTCAAGACATGGATGAAAGCTTCTATCGACGTAAGTGGAACTTGTTTGCCTGACAAACACCCACTGGTGCTTTAGGGGAACCTTGCAGATGTTGCTACTCACTGCTTTTCCTGGTAGTTTGCTTGCTAATTATTTTAGTCTTCCACAGGATGCTGGAAATAGAAGTAACATGTAGACAAAATTTAAATAAATCTGTGATACAGGTAGGGGCGATAGTTAAGCTGCAGTCACTGCCCTATTATGGACAGAATACTTTGCTTAGGAAGTCTGCATGAGTATTGATTTTGAATAATGCTTTTTTCTCCCTAGAGTTTCATATTATTGTTTGTGGGCTGGACTCTATAATTGCAAGAAGATGGATAAATGGCATGCTGGTAAAGTTTTCAATATTCTTAATGCCTGATTACTGCTTGAGTTTAGATAACTAAGATTAAACATATTTGTGTAGAATGTGTCACTGAAATGAATGAGGGCTGTTGAAACTCCCAGCTTTCAGTAGCTATTTCTGTTTCTTTCTGTGAGCAGGATGAAATGCAGGCTTTCTTACCTGCCTTTTTCTTGAGGAGTGTTAGCCAACATTTGTGCAGTGCCCCACAGGGATAATTTCAAAGTTGGGTTACATTGCTTGTGGCCTTCTGCAGTCAGCTTTTGAAAATCACAGAAGAAAGCTCCAGAGCTCCTCTGGGTGCTTCCATTGTGAACTTTTTCTTCATTACCCAAACCAGTATTTATCATGCTGTAACTTATGCCATTATTTGGAGTTGCACTTTTACAGAATTCAGTGACCAGAAAGCTGGTAGTTTTATCATTGTGATTTTGTTTATTAACAATGATCTGGAGTACCTACCTGTATTAAAAAAAAAGACAAAACCAAAACAACAAATCAAGAATCAAACCCCCAAATTTTTCAACCAACCAGCTATTTGTTCTGATGATCTATCAGAACATGTATAGCAAATAATAGCATTTATTGGGGGGTAAGGGGAGGAGGTACAGGGTGAAGGTGGTTGGTAAAGTCTTTTGCACTGACAAATAAGTAGTGTTTTATATACCCTTAAAATAAACTATATTGAGCACTCAGTAGTTGGACATAGCTTTAAGAATAAAATTTTAGGATTTTTTCTTCCTGCAACTTGTTAAAAAAGCTAAACCAAACAAAAAACAACCCCCCCTTCTTTATTCCTTAGATGTCATTTTTGCATTATGAAGATGGTGTCCTGGATCCCAGTTCCATCATACCTCTAATAGATGGAGGGACAGAAGGTTTCAAGGGAAATGTTCGTGTGATTATTCCTGGTATGACAGCGTGTGTTGAATGCACACTTTCGCTTTACCCACCGCAGGTAATTCAGCCATTTGTTCATACTCCTCTGCTTTGCTGGTTTCTTTTCTTAGCACTATACCTAATGTATCATGGTTTCTTCTGGTTTTCCTCCCCTGCCCGACCAGGTCAATTTTCCCATGTGCACCATTGCATCCATGCCCAGACTGCCAGAGCATTGCATTGAGTATGTCAGGATATTGCAGTGGCCAAAGGAGCAGCCTTTTGGAGGTAATTAGTGCATTGTACTGGTGCTAAATGAACATTTCTCCTTTTAATTAACTTGAGTTGGGTGTATACTTTTAATAAAACAATCCTGTCTTTTAACCTCATGTGCTTCATTGTCATACTGACTCTGAGCCTCCTCTGAGCTGGAGATGGATTTTCTCTTCTTGAACTCACTCTAGGATACCATATTTGCTCATGTTTCTCGAACTGCACAATGTCTTTCCTGAATTAAAATGTAACCTGTAACAGCTCTATAAATCTGTGACGTGATGGTAGTTTGTGTATAGGATGTGTTAAAACTAAATATGTTTGTAAAAATAATACTTTGGTTATTTTAAATGACAAGTTTCAATAGCTTCATGGGGTATTCATTTTAAATTAAAGGGATTTTTTTGGACAAAAATGTGTTTCTGAAGAACTTTTCTAATTAAAATTTATCTGTAAATTCTTTACTGTAGAAGGTATTGCATTGGATGGAGATGACCCTGAACATATACAGTGGATTTACCAGAAGTCTTTAGAAAGAGCATCACAATTTAATATTAAAGGTGTTACCTACAGACTCACCCAAGGTAAGAGGATGACATTTCACCAAGTTGTGGCATTTGCACCTAGGCTGGATTGGCATTCTTTGTGTTTGTTATGACTAAGCTGGCAGCTGTGCTCAGATAGTTCTCCTCACCCTTAAAACAGAAAGCAGCAGCTTGTTTCCTGTGCCAGCACAAATATTTTTATGACAAATCAGATGTTCGGGCATTCGTGATGAATCAGAGGAACTTATCTGGGACAAAACTGAACATTCATTTTGTCATTTTATTTTTAACTTGGAGCAGCTCCAGTTTACATTACATGGTGACCACTCTTGCTGGGTCAAAGAGTAGGAACAAAAGGACTTGATTGTCTTTTTTAGCAATAGCAACATTTTGTGCCAGTTCAGGCTGGTTAAGTCTATAGCATCTGTTCCTCTCTGCTGTCCCTGCCTCTGTTCACAGGCAAGTGCAGTATGCTGACACTCATTTAATAAGCATTTTAAACACTAACCAAATAGAAAAGAAAAACTCAACTGTCTTTCCTTTATGCATTTCTCCACTTAAACAGGAATAGAACAGAGTTTTTAACTAATTTCCAGTGCTAAATACAGAATACTTGCTGTCAGAGTTTCTTCAGTAGTTCTGTTTGATATCTGCTTTTTTTCAATGTTCTTGATCTCTTCCTAAAATAAAAAAGTGCCCAAGTACTGCAGCAGCATGCCATTGTACTTGCTTGTTACAGAAATTCCTGGACACTTTAAAGTACCTTTGGACCCACTCTTTGGAATTATTGTGTCTAAAAGTAGTCTCTCAGTAGAGTTTCTTGGATAACCCAGAGCTGTATGTTTTGTTTTTACAGGGGTGGTTAAACGAATTATTCCAGCAGTAGCTTCTACAAATGCAGTAATTGCAGGTATGCTGAAAGAACTCATTTCGTGTCTGCTTTACTGACCTGAGAGTTTTGTAGGACAACAATTTGGAATTGAGAACTTGGGGAGGATAATAGTAATTTTTAAATGTGACTGATTTATTCTTACAGTCCCATTTCTGTTTTCCATAGAGAAACTGTATGTGACTGGATAAATGTTATGACTTTGGGAGAGAGGAAAAACATTTGAGACTGGGGAGAAAAATTGAAAAACACAGTACATAGGCTTGATATAGCCTCAGATTAGTGCCAAATCTTTGGTGTTAATGCACAGAATGACCAGCTGCCTTCAGATGTTTATTTTTCTGTTTACAGATTGTTATATTTGATTGTTTTTATCACTTCTTTGGTACAACTGTGTGATGTCTGCATGTCTGATAGAGCTAGAAGGTGAAGAAATTATTTTTTTTTCTCATTCCAGCTGTTTGCGCCACAGAAGTTTTTAAAATAGCCACAAGGTATTTCATTTCTTATTAATAACAGACAGGATTTCCAGCAGAATGCCATGTATCAACACTGACATATTTGTCATTGCAGTGCATATGTTCCTCTTAACAACTACTTGGTGTTCAATGATGTGGATGGATTGTATACATACAGTTTTGAAGCTGAAAGAAAGGTTAGTGCCTTTAAAAGCTTAAAGGGTTGTTTCCTTCATTTGTATTTATGCAGTCTGTGTGTATTTCTGAATCTCAGTATTGAATCAATTGGACCCTAGCACTGAATTATAATATTTCTGAACTTTAAAAGTGGAAACTGCAACATTGTTGGTCTGCTACTTCTGCAGAGTAGAACTACAAGATAAGATCCTCAAACCTAAGATGACTCATGGGCAAATCTTTGCAGAAAAAGGTTATGGCAGAAATTGATCTGAAAGTTTGTAATACTGGATTTTATGTCAGATGAAATTTGTCATTCATAAATACTTAAGTGCTGTTGGGAGTCAATCAGTGACAGACTTCAGAAAGAAATGGGGTTTTGTCATTTATATTTGCAACTATTAATATTTCTAGAGCTAAAACTTTAAAAAAAACACAACACAAACACTTTGGAGACCTTACTAGCAGCATTTCTAAAATCATCTTTACCATAATGTGTATTCTTGTGCTGTTTTGTGGTAGGAGAACTGTCCAGCCTGCAGCCAGCTTCCCCAAAACATAGAGATTTCCCCATCAGCTAAATTGCAGGAGATCCTGGATTACTTGACAAATAATGCTTCATTGTAAGTTGCAACCATTCTGACTAATTTGATAAGTTGTTCATTTAGTGTTTAAAAAAGGTAATTTCTAAATGTATTTTTAACCTCATTGCCTGATTTGTGTTTTGTGTGTTTGTTTTTAAATGTTTTATATATAGGCAGATGAAATCTCCTGCAATCACAGCAACTATGTATGGAGGAAATAAAACACTTTATTTACAGGTAATCTGAACATACATAATTGTCTTTAATAATCTGGATTTACTTAAATCTACTGAATTTGAAAAAAAATTGGCTTTTTTTTTCAATTTTCAGACAGTAGCTTCAATTGAAGAACGAACGAGGCCAAATCTTTCCAAGACACTAAAAGGTATCATGAAGCTGTCATGTGCAGATTTTCAAGTCAGAGAAAGTCAGTTTCACCCCTCTGTGGATCTTTAGCTTTATCTTGCATTATGCAGCAGAATGTGCTTCTTTGTCCTTTTACATTCAATACACATTCAATTTAACTTCTGTATTTCTCAAGTAAATCAGTTGTTTAAAGGTGAAGTGCAGGCAGATGCACAGAACATTTCAACAAAGCAACCTAGTAAATGCTGTAAATTGAACACACTTCAATAGAGTTCTATATATATTTCTCAACAAGGTCTGTTTCCTGGTTAAATTAAATTAATATTAATTTAGCCAGTGAGCTGTTTGCAGCTTTATTTCATCATATTATGGTTTGTGGGAATAGCATTTCTAACTTTTTTGGGCTTTCTGAAATTTAAAAAAGGCAAAGCACATGGGTTTAATTAAATTAATGAAGCTTTTCTTTCTGTTTCAGAACTGGGGCTTGTGGATGGCCAGGAACTTGCAGTTGCTGATGTTACTACACCACAGACTATGCTGTTCAAGCTTCACTTTACCACTTAATTTATTCATAAGTAAAGTGCAAATACAGCAAGAGAAACCTGTGCCCACCTTATAAAACAAACATACTCTGTGGGTGTTAAAGCAGCCTGAAATGTTGCTGTTAGTGCCAGCATGGTTGAAGGTTAGGAAGTCTAAATAAATCACCATATTTCAGAATTGTATGTAGAAGCCAATATTTGGTGGATTATATTTGTATAAATGCTTATTCATGTACAGACCTCTGATGTATAGAAATACACTTTTCCCTGGTTTTGTTGTCAAAATGTTCATGCTAATGTACTTGCAGACACATGGAATTTTAAGGTGGCCAAAAGTCTTGTTTTCAACGTGTGTGCACACAGAAATGCAGAGAACAGACATTTTTAAAAGGAACCACAACAATCTGGTTTTAAGTTATAGCACTCCTGAGACTTACTGAGTCACCTTAAACCAAAGGAGGAAGTAGATTAAAATTAGCATTTCCCTCATATTTAGTATTGATTTGAGCAATTGTATGAAAGGTGTTAGATATGGAAGAGATGGCTTTACAAGAAACAGAAAATGATCAACTGTACATGAAAATACAGATGTTTCTCCTCACTGTCCCCAAGCAGCCGCTGTGCACAGCATTGCAAGATTATGTTCAAATATCATTGGTGCTGTTAAGGTATTTATTAATAAAAAAACCAGAAAGAGACATGAGTTTGTGGCTTTTCTGTGGACATTCAAGAGCATTTATAACCTTGATTTAAAAATCCGGGGCATCATTTGGCTGCTTTAGTCAGAGACTGAGCAGTGCCACAACCTGAATTCTAGTCTGATGTGTTAGCTGTGTTTGAAGTTCACATTTTTTAAAACTATGAACTGCATATTTTAAAAGGACAAGGATTAATGGGTACAAATTGAACGAGGGGAAATAGGGGGATAGAACAAGTAGTAAGGGGAACAAACTGGAAGAGGGGAAATAGCGGGGTAGGACAAGGAGTAAGGGGTACAAANAAGCAGGCGCTGTCGCAGGCGCAGAAGTCCATCGACCGGGTGCTGGACATCCAGGCCGAGGAGAGCCCCTGGCCCGACGCCGTCATCCCCGACTACGGTGACGGTAAGGGCGGGCGGCCGGAGCCACCGAGCCGAGCCTCGCCTCGCGGCCCCTCCCCTCACCCTCACAGCCTCCTCCGCTGTGTCCC
>VZTZ01031704.1:676010-800194 GCA_013400955.1 Drymodes brunneopygia
GCCCCCCGCCCAAACTCCCCCCGGTTTATAAAATTCAGAGCCCCCCCGAGTTTATGTAATTCAGAGTTCCCCTGGTTTATGCAATTCAGAGCCCCCTGGTGTATATAATCCACGCCCTGGTCCCTCCCGTGCCCCCCGGGCGGGGTGACACCGGCACGAAGCCGGGGCAGGCTCAGCTCCGAGTGTCCTGCTTTTATCGCATGGGGAGCACTGAGCCTCATATCCCTGCTTCTCAAGGCGTTATTTATTTATATATATATTTTTNCAGACTGGGCTTGGAGTGGAAGGTGCCCGTACCCATGGCAGGAGCTGGAACCGGACGGTCCTTAAGGTCCCTTCCAGCCCNGCTGAGGGGTAATAATTAGTAAGAACTGCTCAGCAATAAAAAAGGGGGAATCGTGCTCTTTTCAGCGTCGTGTGTGGATTCACTCTTTACAACAGGAAGGGCAGAATAGAAGCTGAAATTCTGGTCCACGTAAACCAACTGAAGTTTCCAGTTTTCATGGCTTCCAGTTCATAATCCTCCAACATCTCTTGAAAGGAATGTGCTGGTGGAAAAGTTGTCATGGCTATGAGGAAGTGTCTCCCCTGTACTGTGATAATGAGAACCTAAAGGAATGGTCAGCCCTAAGGTGATGTTTGGAAGGGAAAGAATAAAAAGGAGCCAGAAACTCCCCCCGAAGTAATATCCTAAAGATAAGGAAAAAAAAAAAAAAAGGATAGGAGTCATTGTTACAACTGTATCTAGAAGAACTGTGTGTATTTGAAGGAGGAGGTTATTTCCAGGTGAAGCCGCAGCAGAGTGAGATTTCTGAAAACTGAAAGCTGTAGCAATTGAAAGTGTTTTCCAGGCTGGTTTCTCAGAAAAGGTCAGTTTGCGATGTCTTTGTCCCTTTGAGGGTTGACAATCATGTAAGTAGTCTGGTGTCATCTTAAAATGAAAGAATTGTTTAGAGAAAACTGTGTCATGCTTAATATCTCAAAGCTTTAGACTTGTCCAATCATTTTTAAAATTTGATTCTTATATTAGTATTTATGGCAGTTCTGTAATAAGAAGAGCAGCAAAGACCAGCCAGCATATGGTTTTCAGGGAAAACATACTTGTTTTTAAGAGATGTCAAAATATGTTCTGAATGTTACAGTTAACTCAGAGCTTTTTCTGAAGCTGTTGAATCATGGACAAGGTAGCAATAAGTCAGATGTTTGTTGTAATAAATCACACGTTTGTAGCATTTTTGGCAATGAAAACAGTAATTATCTGAATTTGAGATTTGAGGCCAACAGCTATCAACAGTTCTGAAACTGGAAGTCAGCTGTAAATATTGTAACTCAGCATCTTTAATAGATGCTGCTCTATAGAGTGAGGTTTTTTTTTTAAGCAGCCTGAAATAGTTACGTTACCCAGACTGTGTTTATAGGTACAAAATTGGATATTGTTTTTTGATTTATCTTTCTTACTTCAGATACTACTGAAATTCAATGCTGAAATTCTTGTTCTTCCTGTTGACAAGTCCTGGAAAACCTACAAGAAGTACAATAATTGGAATTGTTGATGTTGTTTTAAGGCAGCTTCAGAACGGAACAATTCAGTATTTCTCCACAAAAGAAGAAAACTCTTAGCTGGGCTTCTGATGATTTTTATTGTCAGCTCCATGCTGTTGCTTGGGGTATGAGGAAAAATATGAAGTCTGTCAGAAACTGAAGGGCACGAACCCTTCTTACAGTGCAAATTCTGCAAATGCTTAAAGCTTTTCCCCTGTTTTCTCTAATGGTGAAGTGTTTATGTGCTACTTGCAGATAACTTTTAAGACCTAGTAATTTTTTCCTCCTTTTTTAATCCATATAATCGTCTTTAAGTACAGCTTTTCAGGTTGTTTTGCCTAGACTCCTCGTGAAGGGGAAGCAGGAGGCCACATTCCCTTTTGCTTGTAGCCTTCAAAGTGGGTTTTTTTGCCTATCTCTTTTTTCTTTTTTTTTAGGAACAAATTCTCTCATAAGTGGAGGATGGGACACATCTTCCTGGGGCTTAAGCTCAAATACAGAACCCCAGAATCAGCCAGTGTCACCCACAGCCATCACAAAGCCCGTGAGGAGGACAGTGGTGGATGAATCCGAAAACTTCTTCAGTGCCTTTCTCTCCCCATCAGATGTTCAGAGTATCCAGAAAAACCCAGTGGTGTCCAAACCTCCAGCCAAATCCCAGCGACCCAAAGAGGAGGTAAAAAGCACTGTAAAGGAGTCTCAACAGTCCAGTCAGCTGGAAGGGCTGGTGACAACTGAGGCAGAAGTGAAGGATTCCTCTGGAGCTGTCCTGGACTTGAAAAGCCTTGATATTCCCAAGGAGAAATCAGAAGAGGATGCTGTGCTTAAATCTGATGCCCAGCACGAAGCAAGCACAAATGAAGTTACTGACGAAAAGGTGTCTGGTCTAAATTTGGAAGAACCTGAAGATTCTCCTGCTGAAAAATCCAGTGTAGGAGGGGATGGAGCAGCAAGTGCACCTGAGGGCACTCCTCAGCCCCTGGGAGCAGGCACCAAAGACTTGGGTTTGGAAGGGAAGGAGAGAAAGACTGAGGACAGACAAAGCAATACCCCGTCACCTCCCATCAGCACCTTCTCCTCGGGCACTTCCACAACGAGCGACATTGAAGTTCTGGATCACGAAAGTGTGATAAGTGAGAGCTCAGTAAGTTCCAGACAAGAAGCTGCAGATTCCAAATCCAGCCTTCACCTCATGCAGACGTCGTTCCAGCTCCTGTCCACGTCTGCCTGTGTGGATTATAATCGCTTGGATGACTTCCAGAAAATGACCGAGAGCTGCGGCTCCTCGGATGCTTTTGAGAGAATTGATTCATTCAGTGTGCAGTCCTTGGACAGCAGGAGTGTCAGTGAAATAAATTCAGATGATGAGTTGTCAGGCAGGCCTTCTGCTTCAGCGTCTGTCGCTGTCAGTCCTTCCGTGCCAAAGACAGAAGTGGTTGACGCCCTGAAAAATAAGTCTGAAAACTTGAATGATGCTCCTGTGTTACATGCTGAGGAAGCTGAGATGGAGGAGAGTGGGAGAAGTGCAACCCCTGTGAATTCTGAGCAGCCAGATGTTGTTTTGGTTGCTGCTGTGCAAACTGTTGAAGAAGAGGTTGTGAAGGAGGAGGCTGAGCCCCAGCAGGATGCTGGGGAGCAATTGGTAGAAGAGGACACTGAAAAGCAAGAGCTTAAAAAGGTAACTAAAACATGTTTTGCAAACACACCTTTTAATTACAAATGAAACTCCTGACATTTCCTTACACTGTCCTATATCTTTTATATCAGCTTATTTGAATGAATTAATTGATGCTGAACTGTCTGACCCTGTAGAAAACTGTCCTTGATATCCTACTATGGAACAGTACTGGTGAAATTTCTGATCAGATAATTGTGGGTTTCACCTGATCTACCTGGTTATCAATGTTGTAAATCGTGAGTAGGGGTGAGAAACAGGAAGCCTAGTAGGTCAAATGTGTTATTTTCATTATTTGGTGTTTATATTTGTATATTTTCCTGTATGTTTGTTATTTATCTATATTCAGCTTTCCAAGATCTGGTATTAGGAAATTTTGAGCATGTGAGTTAAGAGTGACTTTTGACCCCAAGTGAAAGTTTTCTTCCCTCATTTGAGGCTGGTCTGCTGCTTTGTGCTAATGTTTCACAGAAGGGACCTTCCCATAGAAATTATTCTGTAAAGAATACGTACTTAATGTAAGCCATAGTTTTATAGACTGTCAGCTCTAGTTAAAAACTTCATGTATAATTATTGTATAATTATCATGTATATTGATGATTTTGTTGAGGAAGTTACTTGGGCCACATGTGCTGATTTAGTTGGATTTCTACACCTGTAGAAAACAGGTGTCTTTATGTTCAGGTATGCGGTAGAAACATGGTAATCCTCACGGACTTCTGCCTCAAATTCCTGGAAACATTGACCAGTTCAGTTTTAAATAATCTTGTGAGGGAATGGGGTGGGGATTGGAAGGAAAAGCTTGCCCCTCTTGTGTTTTAATTGTCCCATTCATCTGATCTTTATCTATAAAACCTTGTCCAGATGATTGATTCATTAACTGAGAAACTGGAGAAGAGGGAAATACAGTTATTGAGTACTAGTAAAGAAAGGGCTCGCCTGGAAGAAGCTTATGATAACCTCAAAGAGTAAGTATGAAAACACACTCAGTGCTGTAACTGTGATTGCTGTAATAAAATCTTAGATAATACATAAAACAAGGAGCTTTATGACTGGAGCAAAGGTTACAGAGGATGTGCATTGTTTAGGAAAGGTGGAAATAATGACTGCATATGCTGTGATGGGATTTTTTTAAAGACATATTATTTAATGGGACCAAAATCTCTTTTGGGAAGGGGCTGGCGAAAGATTTTTATTAAGCAAGCAGTAGGAATGGCAAATGTGGAGAATCAGACTTGGTTATTAATGAAGATCTTTATTATAAGACTGGATTCATCTATTAAGAGAGATTGACTTTCCTGATCCAGAGGGATGAAACTGATTTACTAAGTAATTTGTTGACTCAAACGTAGTGAAAGTAGGGAAGAAGGGCTGGTTGTAGGGAAAAACCTGAAATTATTATTTAATTTGGTTAAAGTCAAAAGGGGAAAAAATGGAAAGTTGTATTTATCGACTCATTGATCAAATATTGAGGTAAAAAGTTTACAGATGTATGATGCTGTTGTTTCATGACTAAATTGATCCTAACTTAAGAAATAAATTAAATAATTTACCCTTTATATAATACAGATTATGGTTAATTAAAAAGTACTTTATCAAGGCACTAAACATTTAAGCACTTAGTTGTTTTCATGGGTAAACTGAATTAATAAAAATCTTTGACTAGGACTTCTAATACAGATATGAGGTTTTTTGACTTTTGCTTATCATGTGTAATACAACTAAAATACTTCTAGAAGCATTTAAGACAATCTGTTGCAAACTGGAGTGTCATATGACTGTGCAACTATTGTAAATGTTCATTTTAAATGCAGTGAAATGTTTAGAATGAAAGAAGAGAGCAGCAGCCTTTCATCTCTCAAAGAGGAGTTTGCTCAGCGAATTGCAGATGCTGAGAAGAAGCTCCAGCTAGCCTGCAAAGAGAGAGATGCAGCTAAAAAGGTAATTTGCCTTTTTTTGTGGAATTAATATTTATTTTTTTGTGACACAATTGAATTTTTTGAGGGAAATTAAAAAAAAGTAACTTAGGGAAAAGCATGAGGCTGTCAATTATCAACATGAACTGTTTCCAGCCATCCAGGCTGCTCGGTGTTCACATCTGTGTTTTTGCAACCATTGTTTGAAACAGCTTAGGAAACTCATTGAAGCTGGTCTGGTTTGGGAAAAAAAAAGAGATTTAATGTATGCTCTCATTCATCTTGTACCAAATATGTATTTGCATTGTTGAGGGAGAATAGCCTGGGGATGTGAGGAAGGGGTGAAGATTGGGAATGGCTTCTTTAGAGGATTAACTGGTAGGAAAATTAAGGGCTGGTGACAGATTGATTTGGAATGAGCAAGGAAATCTACAGCAGGAAAGTTCATAGGGTTTAAATGTTCTTGACCTGGTGTCACAGCATTTCATTTCTCTAGCTTAATGCAAAAAGGAAACTCAAATCTGTAACTGGAAAACAAATTTTTCAGCTGTTTGTCATTGTGTTGAGACAGCAGTGAGTTGAACTAGAAAAATTATCCAGTGTCTATGTGTGAATAGGACAGGTTGGTTTTTCTGTATTGCAAAAGTTTCCAGAAAATTAAATGGATGGAGAAGTTGGAACAAATTGTACAGAGGATTTACAGAGTCTCAATCCTTGGAGGTTTTTAAAACTTGATGCAATAAGGCTCTGAGCAATCTGTTTAGATCAGATAATCTCCAGAATTTTCTTCCAACCTAAATTGTTTTCCAAGCAAAGCCTTTTGAGAGGAAGGGCAGAAGAAAATGGTGATCAGTGTAACTCACTCTGTGTTTTTTTCCTACATGTATTTTAATAAACAGTCCTAAGTATTTTATCCTATTATTTAGGAAGTAAAGACTGTTAAAGAAGAATTAGCTACTAGACTTAACTCCAATGAAACTGCTGAATTACTGAAAGAAAAAGAAGAGCAAATCAAAGGATTAATGGAGGAAGGTGAGAATTAACTTTCTTTTTGTAGTAAAAATGTGTAGAATAATTTGAAGTGTATTGGCCTTGTGTACAAACCTTTTTTATGTGGGGAAAAGGTGCTAAATGTGAAGCATTTGAAGCTGGGTGTTTCTGAACATTTGAGGCATTTAGTGAGTAGCAAAGAACAACAGGTGGCTGGAGAGGTGCTTCCTGCAGGATGCATTAAAAGGTGCTGAGAGATAAAACCATCATGTGCAGAACAACGTTCCATGTTCTGTTCAGAAGAAATCTAATGAGGGTGTTGTTCATGGCATTTCTACTCTGTCTCCTTTAATGTTTTTCTTAATTTTGGGAGTAAAATATAGATACTAAATGAACAAGCTATTTAATATTTTTTTTCTAACATGATGAACTCACCTGCTTTGTTTTCAAAACTTTTTGCATCCTATCCTATCTCACTGTAGCTCAGTGTAGCACGGGTATCTCAGGATAAGATAGATCTAAACTTAAGAACTTGCATGAAAAAACATAAGAGTAAGTATTTCCATATTTACTGGAGTATTATTTTCATGGGACTAAAGAACAAGGCTGGTGCAAATAGAGTGAATCCATGGAGTATCACCAATGTGCACTAGCTTTATGTTCAATTTCTTTACAGGAGAAAAGCTTTCCAAACAGCAGCTGCACAACTCCAACATTATAAAGAAATTAAGAGCCAAAGAGAAAGAGAGAGAAAACATTAACACTAAACAGAGCAAGAAGATTCAGGAATTGGAAGAGGAGTTGCAGCATTTAAAACAAGTGAGCTATTTGTTGATTTTTTTTTCTTTAAAGCTTTTTATATTAGCTGCAAAATTGCCTTTTGGGAGGGCTCTTGATAGATTGACTTTTATTTATTTTCTGGAGACTTCTCTATTTCATAGAATCCCAGTATGGTTTGGGTTGGAAGGGACCCTAAAGGCCATCGAGTTCCACTCCTGCCTTGGGCAGGGACACACTTTCCACTATCCCAGGTTGCTCCAAGCCCTGTCCAGCATGGCCTTGGACACTTCCAGGGATGGGGCAGCCACAGCTTCTCTGGGCAACCTGTGCCAAAGTCTCACCATTTCATATTATTGGAGCACTGAGTTATGATTTATGTGTGCATTCCTTGTAAAACTGCAGTGAGGGATCTTCTCAGCTGCTTGTTTGCACTTGCACTGCTGTTACCATGTGAGCTGGAAAACCTGTACCACCAAAATTTGGGCAGTTAGTGATTGAATCAAGACCTTACAAATTTCAGCCCCAGGATGTGGAGTTGTGTGAAACTGTGGTGAAGAGCAGCTCCCTCCTCTGGGGAAGGTGGGGAAGCAAAACCTTTCTCTTTTTGCCAAGTGTTAGATGGGTTTAGTCACTTTATCCCAAATTGGTTGCCACTGTTGTCGCTGTCCTCAGACAGTGTTGTCAGCCCTGTGTCCTGGGGTTTATTTCATGTTTCTTGTTTGCACTGACAGGTGCTTGATGGCAAGGAAGACCTTGAGAAGCAGCATCGAGACAGCATTAAACAACTGAACAGTGTTGTGGAGAGACAAGAAAAGGACCTTGCTAAACTTCAGGCAGAAGTGGAGGAGCTTGAAGAAAGGAACAGGAGTGTGCAGGCAGCACTTGACAGTGCATACAAGTAAGCAAAGCAATCACACCTTCAGATTGTGGCTCTTTCTTGTGCAATTCTTGTGAAATAATTAAATAGAACAGAGCTAATTGCCAAGTTGCTGTTGGCATTTAAGTGCACTGGGGTTTGTTTATTTGTTTGTTTGGTTTTTTCTCCCCAGGGAACTTGCAGATCTTCATAAAGCTAATGCTACAAAGGACAGTGAGGCTCAGGAAGCAGCCCTGAGTCGGGAAATGAAGGCAAAGGAAGAGCTTGGGTTAGCACTGGAAAAGGCCCAGGATGAGGCTCGGCAGCAACAAGAAGCTTTGGCAATTCAGGTGGGTCTGAAATGCAGTCAGTAAACTCTTCAATTCAGCAGGTGACTGTACTGAGGTGCTGTGTACACCTGACGTCAGGAGCCAGGTGGAACTCGTTTTTGTGTGCTTAGCAAACACCCAGAGCATTTCTTCCCCATGGAACTTGTGCAATATTGAGGGGTGATTGTACTAACCTTCCCAATACTAATTTTATTTAAAAGTACTTAAATTTTATTTGTCTAAATGAAATTACTTTAACAAGCTCTGTATTAAATTTGTAGTACTCTTACCTCTTAGAATTTTTAGTGATAAATAATTCAATGTAACTATTTGTATGCATGCAAAAATGAAGCCTTTACTTTGTAAACAAACATGTCCTGTCTAACACTGTTTGAAAATGGTGTGGGACTGTGGCAAGGAATAGGTGATGATATAAGTTTTGGCAAGAGTTTAGTAACAATTTCTTGTTTTTTCAGGTGGCAGACCTGAGGCTGGCACTGCAACGTGCAGAGCAGCAGGCAGCAAGAAAAGAAGATTATTTACGGCAGGAAATCGGTGAACTACAACAGGTACTATAATAAACAGATGATGCCAACATGTATCTGCAAGGAGGGCTTCTAAAAACCCAAATATAAAATGCTGCCGTGACATGAACAGCCTGAAAGAGGGGCTTTGTTTTCCTGGTTACCTGCAGTGGTTGTCCTTTACAGAGGAGCAATAAAAATATTAATGGAAATGTTTTTTCAAATCACATAGTGGAAAAAAAGTAATAATTTTCTATGATGCCTCTTAAATAGAATGCTGTCCTTTTTAAATACGAGACAAAATACAGACGTTAATTTTGTGATAGTCATCTAAAATTGCTGGTAAATACATTTTTGAATGACTCTTTATCTGCTTCTTAAGAATATTTTTATTGCTCTTAAGGGCCAGAATATAGATTGTTGCCAAAATGTTTCAAATGATGTCCAGAGCTGTGGAATTTCTGGGCCCTTGCTCTGTTACGTATCTAAAAACATTTAACTTCTCTCTTGGAATTTCACACTTTATTGTGAGTTTGAACCACATGAATGTTAAATTGTAGAACAATAATTTTAGAATGTAAAGCAGCTGCTATATATTTAGATCAATTGTGTATGAATATTTCAGTCCATCATACGATTTTAATTTTATTTAATTTGTGATTTCAGAGACTCCAAGAAGCAGAGAGCAGGAACCAAGAGCTGAGCCAAAGTGTTACCTCTGCCACACGGCCCCTCCTGCGGCAGATAGAGAATCTGCAGGCCACACTGGGAGCACAGACCTCTGCATGGGAGAAACTGGAAAAGAACCTTTCTGACAGGCTGGGTAAGATGGTTTAGCTTTTACTGAGTTGTGAGGCTGTGGGTGAAGATGTGAGATGCTTGAAAGTAGATGGAAAGGGATTAACACTTGACCAAACCGTGGATGGTGGATCAGGAGAGATGAGCACTAAATGCTTTCCTGTAAGGAAATGATGTGTGGGGTTATGCCAAGGTTCTTGGACAGGTAATCCACTGGTTCTCTGTAAAACACAGTGTAACCTAGGATTGTGAGGTGGAGGGCTTAAGGTGTACATGTCCTTACAGCATCTAAGGGCATTGGGACACTGAAAATATTCCAACATGGAGTCTGGTGCTGAGATTCCAAATGGTAAAGTTTGGAATAATTTACTTACCTGACTGCATAGGTGATGATACATATATTGTTTGATACAGTAGTAACCTAATTTTTAAATAAAAAATACATTAAAAGCTCAAAAGTGGACCCAAAGAAATTAGTTCCTTTCTGGAGTCAATCTGTAGGTGTATATTGCATTCTGAAAGAGTTTGAAATCTCTTCATTCTACATTGCTTTGGTCCTCTCTCTGTATGTGGCAAATATTTAATTTCCTTTACAAAAGAAAACAGGATGTATTTTTAAGAAAGGTTAGTTGCATATTAAAAAACCTCAAATTGAATTTTGACGCATACATAAATGGCTCATATTCTAGGTGTTTGATCAAAAAAGTTTAAATTCCATCTTTTTTCTTGCTATTAGGTGAGTCTCAAACTCTTCTAGCAGCAGCTGCTGAGAGAGAACGGGCTGCTACAGAAGAACTTCTTGCGAATAAAATTCAGATGTCTTCTTCTGAATCTCAGAATAGTCTTTTAAGGCAAGAAAACACCCGTCTTCAGGCTCAGCTGGAAGCAGAGAGAAACAAGTTGAAGAAAATGGAAACTGAAAACAGCAGGTGAGTTCGGTTTTGGTGAGCTGCATTTCTTTATAACTGCGAGCAGCATTTCTTTGTAACTTTATAAATGGAATGTTGATATGACTATGCAACATGTTGGCAGAATGTTACAAAATGTTGTTCAGGATACTCTGTTTCATGCTAAAGATTGAGCAGTGTTACTTTCATAGCATTTTGTAGCCTTGCAGCTGTGTTTGTTTTAAAAGAATAGAGTGGAGAATACTTATTTAGTGACTTTGTCTACCTTTTTTCTTCTTCCACGTAGGTATGAGGTTGAACTAGAAGGGCTCAAAGATGAGTATGCAAAAACCTTGGAAGATGCAAAGAAAGAAAAGGTATTGCCTAATTCAACTTTAATCTCTGTTATGGTTGAAATCTGAGCTAGCAGGAGGTTAACACCTTGTATTTATCTTCGCAGACACTGCTGGCTACTCAGTTAGAAATGGAGAAGATGAAAGTTGAACAGGAGAGAAAGAAGGCTATTCTTGTGCAAGAAGCAGCAAAGGAGAAGGTACCAAAACCTAACATTTCTAAGTCTTATTGACATTGTCTTTATTTTAGTAGATGTCTATACTTGAAACTTTTAGTACCTGGCATATCTTTCCAGTGAAATAGGTGTTGTGTTAGACTCACTGAAATAAATTTTGAGTAATAGTCTATTTAACCTGAGATAAAATATGGATTGTTGTCTTAATCCTCTGTGTTCTTTGAGTGCTCTTGGATCCTTTTTCTTCTGAAGCAACTTGTTTTCTTTGCTTAGACTACCAGCATTGTTTCCACTGAATTCCTGTTTTATTTCACATGACTATGTGTAATGTTCCACATGCTTTCCAGCTGAAGTCACAAGTCACAGAGCAATCCTTAATAGTCATTAAATTCATTACTGCTAATTAGCAGTTAGTGTTCAAAGAAAACTATTTCTGTTATTTGTTTCTTACTGTCTCCAGTCCTAAAATCTAAGTGCTTTCCCCTTCAGAGGTTGGCATGCTTATAGATGCTGCCTGCAAAAAGGGACCATTCTGTTCTGAAGAGATATCAGTAAATCATTAGCATGTGAAAAATCCTAGAATTTAATACATACACTTTATTTTAAAAGAAGAAAAAGGCCTTAGCATTCCTCTTAATACTCATTCTAAGAAGAGATGTTCTTCTGAGTGTGAGATATTCTTTATGTGATACATTTGGGCATCAAAACTGCCTCTGAGTCTCCTTTGGCTACCAAGAGAACCTTTTTCTGGTGTAATTTGCAGCTTCTGTCTTAATTTCCTGAAATGTCTGAGATATTGAAGACAGCCTGTGAGTGTTACAGCACAGAAATTCTTTGTTGCTGAACTTTCATATGCTTTAGGGATAGGGCAAGTAGAAAAATCTATCACATAGTGTTCTCTGGTTGTTGGTGGAAAAAAGGAGGCTATTTATAGAATCTGTCTTTTAGCATGTTGTGAGTGTTTTTTTGTTTTTCTGACTGGTGATATTGGATGTCTTTATTTTGAAGGACCGAAAGTCATTTACAGTTGAAACTGTATCGAGCACGCCATCAATGTCCCGCTCCAGTTCCATAAGTGGAGTGGACATGGCAGGACTTCAGACCTCTTTCCTCTCACAGGTAGGATAGATCACCTGTAATGGCTTTTTTCTTCCTGACAGAACACTTACTTTCCTCCTCAAGAACTTTTGCTAACATAGAAAATGACTCTTCGAGAGTGTATTGGCCTTGGACAAGGTAACTTCCTGTGCAGAAACATCTAAAATCTACTTACCTGATGTCTGTGATTGTAAAACATAAAATTGATTTATTTTTACTTGCACTCCTGGTTTAGGGCACACCCCTGCTGCCTAGGCAGCATCACTGACTGCTGTACTCTGCTCTCTCCTGCTGTTGCTCCTTCCCTGTCAGTCCAGTTCAAAATTAAATGGCACCTGTATAAGTGTCAGGAGAACTTGCCAGTAGGGAGCCATCCCAAATTGTACCTATTCACCCTAAGCTTTTGTTTTGAAAACAGGCTTTAAGCACTGAAATGCTTGCCTAGCACAGTGCAATTTTAAATCTTAAATGATGTCATATTTAGGAGAGGGAAGATTCCAAAATGGGCATGTTTTTGTCTAATTTTCAGCTTCTCTCACCTTCTGTTTGTAGGATGATCCCCATGATCACTCGTTTGGACCAATAGCTACCAGTGGGACCAACCTCTATGATGCAATAAGGATGGGATCAGGTTCAAGTATAATTGAAAACCTTCAGTCACAGCTGAAACTAAGAGAAGGAGAGATTTCACATCTGCAGGTATCTTTTCAGAAAGCTTGGTCAGTGTTACGAGAATTCTGTGAACCAGCACAGCTGTGCAGGGATGAGCACAAGAAGGATTTGTTGCATCCTTTTTTGTTTTGGCAAGAACCTATCCAGAAAATTTACCTTCCTGAAAAGTAAGAAACCCAAACCACTGAGATCTGAGGAGAAAGTGAGAGTGGATCTGAGATGTGCTGTTTCACAGTCTGGCTTAATAATAAGCCTTAATTACTATGTATTTTGATACCGTGTTTTATAAATACAGTAAATTCTTTTCTTCTCCACCTTATGTGTGTTTACCTTAGCTGGAAATTGGAAACCTGGAAAAAACTCGATCAATAATGGCAGAAGAGCTTGTTAAATTAACAAATCAAAATGATGAACTTGAAGAAAAAGTGAAGGAAATACCCAAATTACGCACACAGTTAAAGGTGAGTGTATTTCTGGTGTAAATCCGTCGTAAAATGTAGATAATTGCATTTCTTTAGGAATAGTCCTATTAGTTTAGGAATATATTTAAATCTGTCTCTAAGCATAAGTGGCTGAAGAGCCTGATTTTTGGGTTTTTTTTGTGTAGTAGAAGCTATAAATGCCCACTGCAGGGTTAGGCAGTCACTTCAAAACAGTTGTTGGAAACATGCTGTGCATAAGGCTGTGTGCTAAATCAGGGAGAGACCATTTCTGTTTCTGTCATTCAGGCACTTGTCTGGAACTGGATTTTTTAGCAGAGGGCGGTGTTTTGATAAATACTATGGGTTTATGAGAGATTGATGCAGAAGCTGAATATGTGTCCAGTAGAGATACAGGAAATAGGACAAATAATTAAATCCTAAAACTGAAATATTTGAAAAAGTTTTGGAATAATTTCTGAATACAGAATGTGCAATTTTCTCATGAAACATTTCACAAACGAGTCATTCCTGTAGTAAAACTGCAGTTTTCTAACTGTTTTCAATTCTTATAGCAACTGAACTTCAAAGGTGCTTCAGTATGTCCTCTGAAGTCAGCACTAATTATTTTTAGGACCTTTGGACTGTCTTCCTTTAACGTGTAGAATATAAATCTAGCTGTATTGAAAGCACAAAGTATTTTTGAAGAGTTTACTGTGTGTTTCACGGTAGTTACACTTTGGTGAGGTAATGCTGCACTTATTTCCCCTGGCAGTGTTAAACACTGTCCCAGCAGCAGCTTGTTTGAAACTGAAAACCAAGGAGGTAACAAAGTGTGTCCTTGCAGGATTTGGATCAGAGGTACAACACCATCCTCCAGATGTATGGAGAGAAGGCAGAGGAGGCTGAGGAGCTCCGGCTGGATCTGGAAGATGTGAAAAACATGTACAAAACTCAGATAGATGAACTTTTAAAACAAAGACAAAATTAATTCCTCATGGAACTCTTGATATGGTGATGGACTGTAAAGATAACTGTTTATGTAAATGCTGAATTTAAATGTCTTGTAAAAAAACCCCTGTATTATAGAAAATGTGACTATATAATAGAGTTCATATGTTGACAGAAGAATCAATGCTTTAAGTGTCCTATTCTGTCTGCAGTTAAATTATTTGTGCAATATTTAATTTTTTTTTTCTTCAGTCATCCCTTTATTTAAGTTTTTCCTAAATGATGGGTCATTTTACTTGTAAACAGCAGAGATGATGGTTGTTACCTCCTAGGACAGCACTGGAAGGCATGAGAAGTACTAAAACAGCCCCTGATTCATAATCTTTGTAAACCTATGAAAATCACATTTGAAGTCTTTCTTAAGTATTCTTCATATGAGTTTTTCTAAAATCTCATCAGTTAATTTTTAATAACAAAGTAGCGGGGACTTGCTGTCTGAAGCATAACTGGTGGATATATTTATGAGAGAAAAATCTTAGATTTGTACTTGCAACATCTGAACATGTCAGGGTGATTATTCTTAGACAAATCAGATTAGTCTGGCTACTTTACACTAAGTCCTCTAGAGCAGAGTGTGAGACTCAGATGAGACTTCAAATTACAGCTTCATCTTGTATATTGCTTGTGTTCTCATGAGCAGTCTGGAGACAACAGCTCTGCTTGTAATTATAAATGTGTTCAACTTACAGCACCAGACTTCTGAGCTATTAAATATCTGTTCTAGATTTAGTAGCTGATTTTTAACAGTAGCTAAAACAGTTCAGAAGAATGCAGAAAAGCGGTTTTTTTAAAAATAAGTTGCTGCCGATCTCATGGTTCCTTTTATATAAGTGGCAAGGGTTGGACTTCTTGTAAGATTGAACTGTGGCTTAATAATAGCTTTCCAGCAAGTCTCCAGTGGCTGCAGAGGATTTCTCATGCCATTCCTTAAGCAAGGTATTGGTCAAACAGCACCCACGTGACTTGGAGTTGAGCTGCATTTTTGGTAATGTCAGAGGAAATGTTTCAATTGGACCCTTGGGAATGCTGAGAAGAAGCTTTCGTCTTCCTCTCTGCATTCCAGAGAGCAAATATTTTGCTGCATCTCAGAACCTACTCGTGTGAAATACTGGGCAGTTGAAATTCTTTGCTTATCACACCAGTGCCTCTGTTGGGAGAGGGTTTTTTTCCCAGACCAGTGCATGTTGTAATTTGGGAACTCTTTTCCTGCTTGGGTATTCGGTGGCCTGACAGAGAAAGGATGTGAAAGATGAGGAGCTGCTTCTGGAGAAATGCCTCTCGGTAATGTGACTTTACTATGGGTGTTAAGGATTTATTCCTCACTGGGAGAACAGTTAGTCACTGAAATTACACAGGCAAAGTGTAAAAAAAATCCTAGTCTAATATGAGATTTAGGCAGCTACTCTGTGAGGATTTCATTAAAGCCATAGAGCCAGAACATTTGAATTTGTTATAACTCCCCCTCTGTGATAGGAACCGTTAACTGCTTTAATAAAAATACTCTTTTCTCTTCCTTTTTTTCTTCTTCTCACTGGGAGGTGGGAAGGGATTACCCTCTTGTCTTCATTTCAGTTTTGAAACCATGGTGGTACGATTTTTCTTCTAAAAACCTTTAAAACTTTACCTTCGTAGTGAAGCATGGTGGGTTGCTCTAGGTTTCAGAAAAACCCCAGAGCAATCAACACTAAGCAAAAATCAGTCCATATTAAAACACTTCCTGGAATTTTACTGGTTTAGAATTATGATGTAGAAGGGTTAGTTCAGTCTTTTCTTAAAAAAACAACTCTTTACGATGGTCAAAGATTAGAAATTCTGTTCAGTTTTTATTTACTACAGCAAATCAATAACCTGCTGGTTTTCACCTGTTTTTACAATCTTTGTAGACAAATGCAGCAGTAAAAAAAAAGTGAATTATCCTTTGAACTTTTATTGGGATCTCTTGCTGCCAGTGCTTTTGAAGGTAACATTTCCTGTGTAATGTGAGCAGATGCTCCTGAGGGACTGACAGGCAGTTCTGAGTCTGGCTTGGGCTATCTTGGTTTTCAGGAAGAGCTTAGGTAAAAGGGAAATTTTAACATTCAATCAGCATTAACAGTTTTAGATGTAAAAAAAGCAAAAAGTATTAGATTTTTAAATTTTACTAAAGTAGATGTAAATATTTGTATTGACTATTTTTGGATTCTATATTCCCTTGTAGTGCAACCTTTACTATCACCTGAGAATCAGATGGCCTTCTGTGTCTTAATCATCAAAGCCTTAGAAAACAAAGTGGCTGTTGGAAGGTAACAGACTTTAAAGTATCCTGGTTTGCTCATCTTTGATATAATTTTATGCTTGTTTTGAAGAAACATTAATGTCTGCTTGGACATGTTTAATTCATTGCTCTTACTGAGATTGCCTAGAAGAGTAACGTGCAAAATGAAAGGAATTAGGTTAGAATTCTGGTACTCACTTTTGTCTAAATGTATTATTTTAGAACTATTATTTTGTCTAAATTTATTATTATTAGTTTCTTCTGAAAGCAACTGATTTGGCTCTCATTTTCACTGCATATGCAAGTATTAAGAAATGTTATTTAAAGGTTAATCAGTGTAGTGTTCAGAGGGAGCTGAATTGCTCTGAAAGGCTTCTGGATGTAGGTGGGTTTGGATGAGGAATAGATTACTCTGGTACTCACTTCCTTTAGGAACTCAAGAGCCCATGCTCAGAATCCCATGTCAAAATCACATGAGAGAAGGGTTAATTCTATTTTTTTTTTCCTGCTACAAGTTTGTTGTAATTTATGTGCTTACATTTTACTAAGGGCTATAATGATCCTTAATATGAGGTAAAATGGTTATCAGAATGAAATTAAACCCCTTGGTTTCTAGTTGTGAAATATGTATAAACTGTAAAAAGCACGGGTCAGGGTAAAATAAAATTTTCTGCTAACAGTGTGTTCTGGTTCTCTTTGAGAAAAGACTTTAAAATAGTTCTGTCGTGGGTGGGTGGGTGTGAACTTAGTGCTGTGAAAGGAAAATATTACTTAAGGTAGAAGATACCAGATGTAGTTGGAATATATTTACAGATACCAGTTAAAGTTTTGCGGTGCCGTGAGTATTTATGTACGAGGGGCTGGTTTATTTCTAAATGCACCGCAGTGATGGGATTGCGGATAATGTGACATTTAGGCTAATTCCCTTTATTCAAGTAAGCGGTGTCCCTGCGGGGTCAGCACCTCTGCCGGCGCCCTCTGTGCCGCGTTCTCCCGCAGGTTTCCTGGCTCGGGCTGAGCGTTTGTTCCTCGTCTCCCACCTGGGAACGAGGGGAGAAGAGGTCTGGGCTGTGGCGGACGATTCAAAGGTCCCCAGTGTTGCTGCCTGTGCCTCCCCCGGCGCTCGTCACTGCGGGAATTGGGTCAGACCGGAGGAGGGTGCGGGTTGCCGGCAGGCAGGAGCGCTGCCGTGTGTCGGGGAGGGCAGGGCATGATGAACTTCAGCCCTAGCGCCCGGGGGTGTAGGTGAGCGCGGCGGTCCCGGCCCGGCCCCGCTGCTGCCGGCCGGGGCTCGGGGGGACGCCTGGAACAATGGGGTGCCGGAGCCTGCGCTTCCTGCCGGGCCGCGGCAGGAAAAGGCCCTTTTCCTCCGCATCCTGCGCTCGCCGCTCTCGGGGCGGCAGCGCTTAATTTCCGGCAGCAGAAGGAAGACGCGGCTGCTCCGGCGCTGCTCCCCCGCGGGCAGGTGCCCTGCGCTGCCGGCCCCACCTGAGCCGCGCCGCCGGTGCCCGACCCGCGCCCGGTGCTGCGCCGGCCCNCTGGGTCGGGTTCTGGGTCTACCATGGAACCAAGCCCGGCCTGGCACGGCGTGCCGGGCGCCTTCCCGCAGTGACAGCCTCTCAGCCAGCTCGCCAGGGGTGGGTAAGGGGCCGCGTGCTTTGGGGACACCGCAGGGTTTGTGATGGGAGAGGTGTGATCCTTGCGGGAGACCCCCTTGTCCTGGGCTGTGTTCCAGGGAACCGGATGGGCCAGCAGCGTGCCCGGGCTGTGGAAGCTGCTCCCAATGCTGGGAACGTGTCTCTAGGAGCCGGACCTGAGGATATATATCTCCTTTTACAGGACATATCTAACTCCGCCTTCCTCCCCCCACCTAGGTTTCTGTACTTGGGAAATCTGAAGTGGTTCTTCTCAAACCAAACAGGTAAAACTACTTGTAGCGTAGGAATTTTGCTAAAGGCTTCGGTTGAAAACAAGCATGCAAATTTTAGCAACTTATAACGCCAGAAAAGGTGGAGTTCAGATACAGGCCATACATTTTTTTTTCCTCAGGAAGTTTAATGGTTCAAAGCAGGGGTGTTAGATGAGAAGGTTGTGTTAGCAGGAAGGTATGCAGTCAGCTTTAGGGTATACAGATGTGTTGGCCTATGTGTGTATACATATAAATACACTGTTATTATATATAAAATTATATCTAGAATATCCTCAGTAGTCAAGTTTCATTAACATGATGTTGAGCACTAAAAACAGGAATCCCTAACAGACTTATCTGTGATCCTGTATTTGTGTCTGCATAGCTTTCCTTCAGCTAATAATTAGTTCAAAGTGGAGAATGTATTATCTTCATACTTATTTTAAAACTAAAAATCCTTTTCTCACCCCTCCCCCCAGTTCTCCTACTTTTTCTCCCTTCTCACTGGATATTGCATGCTCTATACTTAGTTTCCACATTGAACTCTCAGGATCCCTTGGCATTTAGCTAAAGTAAACACACCCATTTTAGCCTGACTGGGAGTTTGCAGTGCGTAATAACACTCAATGAGTAATGATTCAAAGATAATCCTGAGGTTGTGCAGTCTGGCCTCTCAGTGAAAGTTTGGTCTTCACAGGAAAAAGAAACCACCCCAGAAATGCAAGTACAAATTCTTTGACTGTGTGTCTGACTCTGACTGAATTTTGTCTTGTGTGCTTGAAATGCTGCAGATATGTTAATTTATTTTTTTTTCTATTTTATTTATAAAGTACAGAACTCACAGGTTGCCATGTTTATGTTGCTTGTGTTTGGATTGCTACTGCAAGAAATCTTGGCTAATTCCCAAGCTGAAAATCCAACTGAATTCCCAAGCACTCTGGAAGAGCCATTCTATAACTACAAAGCCATCAACTTGCCAGATGAGCACATCCCCTACTTTCTGCACAATAACCAGCACATTGCTGACATCTGTAAGCAGGATGCTCTTTGCCCATATAAAGTAAGTTGCCTTTTTTCCTGTTTGTTTTTTCGAATGTCCTATTGGGGTGATTTGTTCTTGGGAGTTGTAGCAGGAGGAGATGCTGATTAATTGGTCTCCTCTGCCAGTTAGGGAAAGGGTTTGTCTTAGAACATATTAAAGACAAGAGTAACTGTGTGTCCTCTTTGGAGCCTCTGCTGTGCATGAAGAATCTGGGTGTTGTTTCTCAAACTCTGTTTGAAACCAGACCCAACCAAAAGCCTTTCATGCAAGATTTATGAGCGAGATGTCATTTAAAAGCTAACAACTAACTGAAGTAATTTCCCATTTTCCTGTTGCAAAACCTGATGCAGTCATTCTGTGTTGCAGAAACACTTGAAGAAACTAAAGTCCTGCTGGGGTTATGAGAAATCTTGCAGATCAGAGAACAGGTTCAGTTACCCAGTGTGTGATTATGTTGAAACTGGGTGGTAAGTTTAATTTTAAAAGTCTACTGTGCATTATGGTAAAGGAAGAGTGTAGTGCTCACTTTGATATAGCTGTGAAGTAAACATTATTGTGACATTTAGGATTTAAAGCATGATTTTTTGTGGACACCTGTGTGTATATATATGATGTGTGTATTTTTGCATAGTGAGCCTTTCAACATGATTTAAAAAATTAACTTTTTAAGGAAGAAAATACTGTTAAAAATGCTTCTTGCCAGAATGTTTTCATTATTCTGATTTAGCCTTGAATTCAGATTCCTAAAATAACTGTATTTCCTTTCTTAGCTTTCAAAACAGAGGAAAAAATGTGAAAAAAAAATTATACCCTTTTAGGGGAGAATAGCTTTAAATTGCCATTGATGTTTTCACTTACATGCAGCTGATAAGTGCTTCCTGTTTTGGCATCTTAAATGCCAATAAAATAACTGACTGGTTCCTCTGTTCTACTTTTAGTGGAAAAATGTTATCTGTTGAAGCTATTACTAGAATTGAGCAACAGACCTTGATTTGTTTCCTCTCTCTTTCACACATCAGGGCAAGTGACATCGAGACAGCCCAGCAGATATTCTGGAAACAAGCAGACTTTGGGTATGTCCGAGAGAGGCTCAGTGAAATGAAAACCCACTGCAAGCCTGCAGCAACAGTAGGTGTTTCTGATAGATGTGGTACTTTGCACTTGTTTTTAAAAATAATTTTTGTTATTGACGGAATTCTGCTTGTTCTTAACAGGGGGATTCATCTCTGACCTGTTCCCGGTACCTTCAGCATTGCAGAGCAACAAACTTGTACATTGATCTACGAGCTGTAAAGAGAAACCATGACAGGTCTCTGATTTGCCTGTGTTACAGCAAAAATGGGATGGCAGGGGAAAGGATTTGAGGATTTGTTTAACAAAGCTGGTTTGGTTGTTGCCATGGGCTTTACTGCTGATCTGAGACTTGTTGCTGAAGCCCTGTAAAGGTTTACACCTCTTCATTGCTGGCTGCTGCTGCTGTCAGCAGCACAGGTGATGTAAAAACCCAAGTTCTCAGTTCTATGGAATGGTGATGGATGATTGAAACCCTCCCTGATGGAAGAGAGGAAGATATTTCTGTGTCTTCTGTTGTGTCCTTCCTTGATCAGATGATGTGCAAAACCCAATTGTTTTTGTCAGAGGAACCAAGACCTTTCCTGTGCCTTTATACCAGATCCAGGAGCTGCATTTTTAGATACTGAGTGACTGAGGAGAGATTTGAACCTGGATCCTCCACACCCTAAATTAAAATGCTGCGTATTGGAAACTGGACGAAAAAACTATGCCAGTGGTGCTGGCATGACCCTCTGCCTTGTCTTTGAAGTCAGTGTCTTGATCTGGTTCATGACTGAGACTGATATTACCCTTCAGAATGGGTTTTGTAAGCATCACAGCCTGTCCTGAAAGCTAATTTACACAGTGCTTTTAGCTGGCAATGTGTTTTCAGGAAATTTGTTCTTGCACCTCACTCTTCATATGTCATATTGGGTAGTGAACTGGGTTGTGACATCTGAGGTGAATTTCAGTGAGAAATTGTTAAAAACAACCAAAAATTCCAACCGGTGATGCTCCTGTCCTGCAGTGATGCATCACTGTCATGTAACAAAATCTAATTAAATTACTCATGTGGGTATGTGTAAATAATTCTTAATAACATTTTGGGTGGATTAGTGCTGTTTTCTAAGGTGGTGTCCAGACCTTCAAGGACACCACTATCTTTATTTGGGAGTTGTGGGAAATTCTTGATTTATGCTGAGGAAAATACTCAGGTTTCAGATATATATGTAAGTGCCCTGCTGAGCTGAGACTCAAGCACTGGCTTGAGTGTGTAATTGAGATTGCAGGGCACTGGTAGCCCTGTTGCACAAAAGCTGATGGGCTTTTTCTAATTTGCATTAGATTCAAAGAAGACTTTTTCCAGAAGGGAGAAATTGGCGGTCATTGCACCCTCGACGTTCAAGCATTTTTGGCTGAAGGTCAACGCAAGAGCCCTCTGCAGTCTTGGTAAGAATCTCTTGTCAAGGCTGCTTCCAAGTTCACTTGCTAATTACTTTTGATTTTTGCCATTAGCATTAGCAGCTCTGTGTAGGGGATTTCATAGTGAGGAAAGAGTTCCTCCTTTTAAGGTCAGTTTGAGAGTTCATATTAGAAACCTCTGATAATTACATCTCTGCAGAAAGTCTGAACCACACTGTGTGTAATTGTGTCCTGCCTCATTTGCAGCAGCAAAAGATGTGAAAATCTTGCAGTTGGAAGTTCTGACCTTCAGGTGTTCTCTGGTCAAGGTGCTGGTGCTGTGCCTGGTCTGTGTGTGGAAGGGGTGATTGTTTTGTGGTGAGATGCCTTGAAGCTGGCACTTGTGTGTGAGCTCACACAGTCCTTGGTGAGGATGAGCTGGAAATGTGCTCACAGGTGTTCCCAGGCAGCCCCTGCTGGGAATGTGAGGTGGGCTGAGGCTGAGTAGGAAGTGCAGAGCATCACAGTTTGCATGTTAGCACTCAAAACTGCCTTGCCAGTTAATTGATGAAAGAACTGGAGCCATTGAGGTCCATATAACAATTCATTCTTATGCTTTGCTTGTATTTTCTTTTTCTTCCCCCATTTTTCATTGATGTTTAATTTAAGCCTAGAACTGCTGCAGAGGAGGAAGACTTTTCTCCCCTACCTGGTATTGTCATCACAACTGCTCATCCTTGTTTTGATCCAGGAACAATAAATACTGCCTCTACATTCAGTATTCCGACCAAGGCATGGAAATCTCACTTAAGTGTCTCTGGCAACACAGATCAAGTTGGATGGAGCCACAGATCCAGGCTCTGAGGCTCTTTGTTACATCCCTGCTGCCTTGATTTGGAGATCAAAGGTGCTGTTCACTCCTGAGATCAAAGGCAGTGTTTAACCTCTAGAAGCCCTGAAGAACCTTCCATTATAATTTCAAATCACTTTAATTGTCAGACTCTATCAGTTTTCAGCAGTCCTGTTAACTGAAATGGACTGGAAGGACAGTTACTAAACCTGAGACATATGAAGTACATTTGTTTAAATGTATTGATGTCAAAGCATATTCTGTGTGATTGAATATTTCTAGGTTTGCAGAACTCCAGACATTCACTGCATTAGACTTCAGGCCTCTAGAAGATGAGAAGTGTGACATTGTTATTGAAAAGCCAACGTACTTCATGAAATTAGATGCAGGTAATTGGTATCTTCAGTTTATTTTTTTTTGTGCTGCAGTCAAAAAGCTCATATTTAACTTGCCCATCTACATTATGCGTTTGTGACTGTTAAGTTCACATGTAATATGAAAAAATTATGTAACTTTTTCATTCCTTTTTTTTTTTGGTGTAGTTCCAGTGACAAACTTGGAAACTGAAATTTGAAAATCTTATAATTTCCCACAGATGACTTAAAAAAAAATCAGAACAATTTCCTGTTGTTTGCCTTGCACAGTTGTTCTCTGGCCTGTGGTTTGGCAGTGTTTGACTTTGTGCCAAAGGCTGTTGTGGCTGTGTTTCTGCATGGCAGGTTTCATTCCATGAAACACAAAGTTTGGGTGTCTGTCCTGCAGTATGAGCTCAGCAGATTCTGTGTGCACTGGATGCCAGGGAAGAGAAGTTGTGTTCCAAGAGGGGCAGCACCCAGGCACCTTAAGGAATCTGACCTTTTTTGAGCTTCACCATCCTTGTGGTTGGTGCAGCAGCATTTGCAGCCCAGTGTTGATGGAGGAGGGTGCTCAGGATGTGGACAAAGCAAGCAGCTGCCCTGGGGGGAGCTGAGTTTGAGCAGGGTGCTGTGTGCTGTGCTCTGTCCCTGTGTCACAGCAGCTGTGACCCCAAATCCTCCTCTTCCCCTGCCACTGCCTGACATTTTAAGCAGAGTTATTGCAGGGAGCTGGGCTGTGTTACCTCCTTTGTGTTTCCTCCTTTGGTTCATGGGAGTTTTCTGTGCACCCAGAATGAGAGAGAGACCTGATGGATGATTTGGGCTTTGGCTTGTGGGAAAGTACAAGTTCCGTCTTGTGGTCCCACGGACAGAGCTCCTCTCAGCCCCACTAAAGCAGAACCCAGATCTGTGCTCAAGGCCAGTTTTCACGTTTCCTTCTGTCTGACTGTGGCTGTGTTAAAGCAGGAGTTCCTTTCATATCCTTGAGAAAGCAGTTGCAGACTGTAAAGAGAAACAGCACATGAAGCTCATCTTTTTCTTGTTTCTTTTGGCCACTCTTCTAACTCTTTTGTACTTTTTAAAAACACGTTTTACCTCAGATTTTTTACTTTTGATTCCTTCCCTTTAGAGGTTCCCTTTTTTAGGGTGTATTAGGAAGACTCAAGGAGTCAGAAGCAGGAGAAAACTAATGTAAAATGCAGGATGCTAATCAGGAAAAATGCATAAACCAATAAAAGTCGAGCAAGTAATGCAGTGTTTTGCTAACAATTCTTTCTTTCATTCTCAGGTGTTAATATGTACCATCACTTCTGTGATTTTGTCAATCTTTACATTACTCAGCACATCAATAATTCCTTCAGTACTGATGTCAACATAGTCATGTGGGACACTGTAAGTCTGCTGTGCTTTTAACATACTTGTGATGCGTTGTATTTCTGCTTTATAGAGGCTCTGAAGGTTCTAGTAGCCAATCTTTAGCTCTCTCTCATGGCTATCAGTTCCATAGCCATGTGGGGATGATAAATTTTGGGATCTTTTTAATACAGGTGCATGAGTAATAGTTAGAGAACAGATTTTCTATGCTAAACCATGTGCTGTTGAAATGCTCAGCTTTGCTAGTACATAGTTGTGCCTTTTTTTGGTGTGACCTCAAAAATAACCTGACCAATATTTCTGGTCTGTAGCATTTGAAATTTTAACTGAGGAAAGAGTTGCTTGCAGACTTTTTTCTCTTGGAATATTGAAGTAGATTTGCTGAACTGTTTCTTCTATATTTAAAAGGAAATGCAGTCTTGCATGTTTGTAATTCAGTAACGTGCAGCTTGTAGTAAAGAAAGCAGCTAAATTAAATCCTTATATGTATTAAAACAGAGTTTAATATTTAATTCCTTTAAGTAGCCTTCTTGCAGCTACTTCCCTCAATCACCTCTAACACTGCCATGATAACATATAAAACAGGTTTTTAAGAGGGGCTGTTTCTGCTGTACTGCTGAATTGAAACCATGACTGTCTTTAAGAGTGTATTAGTTTTAATAGACAGTATTTGAGTTGTGCAGGAGGGAATTAAACTGAATAAAAAACAACTGGGCAATTTGTAACATGCCAGATAATGTGCATAATCGGGTCCAGAAATAACAGTTCTTGAATATGACACTGTTGCACACCTGGTTTGTGATCATAAAGTGCTCAGTTTTCTTTCTAAATATTTAGTGAACTTCAATAGAGAACTGAAAGTATCCCTGCTTGCTGTTTAATGAGAAACTTGTTTGGCTAGAAGAAACCCTTTTTTTTCTAATTCTACATATTTTAAAGTTAAAATCAGTGCCATCTATCAGATAAGTGAGCTCTCTAGGTGTTGTACAGGGACCTGTTAATCCAGCTCTGATGGCTTTCTGAAAAGATCAGGTGCCAGACAGGATTGCAAATTACTTTGAAAAGCAGCTCTTTGTCTTACATGGAGTTGCTGAATCAAATGGCTCTTTCAAATGTGCCATTCAGAGTAGTGCCACCGTGTTATCATTTGAAATGAGCATTACTTGCTCAGGCAGCTGGAATTCATTGCTGTGTAAAGCCAGGTGATGGCACCAGTCAACTGCTGATGAGCTATCTGTGCTCATCAAAAGGTGCGCTTGAGCTTATTATTCATTCTCTTTTTTTTTTTTCCCCTTGATGTAATTAGATTTGGCCACACTTCCTAGCTACTATTCTTATTAAAGAGTTATGCCCTTATATGTAGGTTAAACAAAGCAGAAAATGAGTAGGAATTCCACTGGGTGTTGGTGTGCAGATCCTCTGTGATTGCAGGGAAGAAATGTTTATAAAGCACTTTTAAGGAGAGCAGAGAGGGCTAGAAAGAGGTGCTTTCATCAGTTCTCCACTTCTAATCTGGGAGAGCAGTTCTTGTGATACATGGCCAGAAGAAAGTCTGGATTGTAAAATTCATTAAAACCTGATGGCAGAGCAAGAGGAAGGCCTCTTGAACTGAAGGAGTTCTGGTGCCCTTTAGATTCTTTTGCATTTCACCAGATATCTGTTCTCCCCTGCTATCATTTGTAACCTTATTTTCAAATTTCTTATTGAGAATGTTCCCACAAAGCTTTCCAAGCAGTCTCTGAGCCAGCCCCAGAGTTGAAAGGAAGCTTTAGTGAGAATCTGCACCAGGGCTACTGAGGGCACATTTAATTGCATTCAAAGAGCCAAGAGGTGGTGACTCAGCCCTGGGATGTGTAGGAAAGGTGACAGACTGAAGGCAGGAGCCCCTGCTGCTGGGATTATGTTGTAGGGAGTAGATGGCTCTTTAAAAGTTCCCCACAGAACTTTGCTGCAAAGGGGAAAGGTTTTTACTGCTCTGTATAGAAACCTCTTAGCTGTTTTCTTCCATCAAATCAGATCGTTGCCTTCAATTTGTGATACATGTGCCATATGCAAGTGACAATCCCAAAACAGGCAAATGCAAAGCAAGCTTCTTGTGACTTTTTTACCTCAAACTTCAGTGCTGCACTTGAATTCATAGGTGGTCTTTTTTTTTAAATCTCAAAATTGAGGTTCAGGCCTTCTACCATCCCTATGTTTGTGTTACTTGAAATTTAACTTGTGTTCTGTTATCTCTGGGAAAAGTAGAATAATTCTCACTCCTAACTCAGGAATTCTGATGAAATTGTCTAGTTTGCTAATTTATAGAAGCTTTTATTAAAAATTAACTACCTGACTGGTAATTTGAGTTACCTGCCAGTGTAAACAGATTGGTGCTGTGTAATGTCTGTGCTCTGTGCTAGGCTGCCTTGGGTCCCATGGTGGTGTTGCACATATTAACTGTGTATTAAAACTCATTTACAGAACTTGTAAATCATGAAGAGAGGTTCTAATATGCATTTATGGAATTGTTGTACCCTTGTGTTTTTTGCTTTCCTCCTAGAGCTCGTATGGCTACGGTGACCTGTTCAGTGAGACATGGAAGGCATTTACTGACTATGAAATAATTCACTTGAAAACCTTTGACTCTAAAAGGGTATGGAATTCTACACTTTGTTTTAATTCATGATCACTAGGGAGCAAATACAACAACTTCTCAAGTGGTTATGATTGTTCCAGAGGAAAGCATTTGTACTTTCCATGCATGTTTAATTTGTGAAATGCGAGTATTCTACCTTAGAAACAAGAGACAGAGCTGTAACCTGATTCTGTGGTGTGTATGTCCTGTGATTGGTATTTATGAATGGGTTTTGCTTCTGCAGGACTCCCGACTGAAGTTAAGGGTTTTCAAATTGCCTTTCTAAAGTCTTCTGATTCCTCCTGAGGTGTTTCTTTCCCCCTGTAACTATTAACATTTCAGCTGCTTACCATTAGAAAAAGCTTACACCAAAAAAATGTAACCATCCTTTCAGAGCTCATTTTAGCCTCTTAAATCTAGTTGTAAACCCACTAACTGGTTTCCTTCTCTTTAGTCCATGTTGGTTCTGTTTTGGGGTGTTTTCATCACCTCGTCCCACACTTGCATCTGCATTATCCGAAGTGAGAGCTCTTTTGGGATCAGGATTGGCTTTGTTCTATTCATTTGCATAGCCAAGGAAGGGAGGCTGTCCTTGGCAGGAGCACTAATTGCTGGCTCATTAGGAGCAGGGCTGGCAGGGAATGGGCCGGGGGAAGGCAGCAGTGGGGTGTAAATCCTTGTGATGCCCTTCCCAGGTGTGCTTTAAGGAAGCCGTGTTCTCTCTGCTGCCCCGGATGCGATATGGATTGTTCTATAACACTCCTCTGGTGAGTCCTTTACCCATCCATTCCCACTAGGAGGGTGTGGCAGGGTGGAATCTGAGCTGAGGAATCCCTCCAATATCATGAAATGCACTGCAGTGAAGGTTCCAACTCCAAATGGAATGATCTTCCCTAAAGACTGGGATTTTACTCCAGCTGGTTTTGTGCAGTCTCGTATGTCACAGCTCAGGAGGTGCATATTATTTCTCTTTAATGAGTGGGCACTGGGAGCTAACTGGTATTTTTGCAGAGCACAAGAGCTTGAGCACAGTCAGACTTCCCTGAGGGCATTAGCTCACACACTCAGGCTCTAGCACTAGAGAGAGAGTTATATTTCTTTCTAAATGAAAGTGCCACTTATGCTGCAGTGAATAGCACAGTGCATGATACTGGGCTTTTATTCCACAAGAATGGCAAAAACCTGCTCACAGAGCTCAGTTTTCTGAGCAAAATAACCTCGTGTATTGACAATTGCTTTTTTTTTTTAAATTTCAGATCTCTGGCTGTCACGGCACAGGGCTGTTCCGAGCGTTTTCTCAGCATGTGCTACACAGATTAAACATTACCCAGGAAGGACCCAAGGTGTGATAACTGCATCATGCAGCTGTAGTGTGGAGCTGGTGGCTCTTGCCAGAGAGCAGCAGCAGCAAACTGAACCCAGAGGGGAATGAGGGCGTATCTGGGTACTTTTTGCCCTTTCCTGTGGTGTTTAGGGTTTGGTTCTTTTCCTGTAAATGCCTTCAGGAAACATCTGTGTGTGTTGGTGGAAGTGGCCCTTATGTCTTATTTCTGTAGGACAGATTTTGGAACATTCTCCTTCCGACCTTACGGTCTCATCCCCATGTCCATTCTCTGTGCCTGACGCCTTTGTGTCCTTCCTAATTAAGTCAGACACGTGGAGCCCCAGTGGGGATCCCACAGAGCAGAGCAGAGCTTGCCCTTTATCAATCCCCTTGGATACTGCTGAGCTCAGATCAGAGCTGGAAACACTGGAACCTGGTCCTTCCATGCTTGCCCAGCACCCTCTGTCTGCTCTGGGCTTCTCTGTTGCCCACACTGATGGATTTTGCCCCTTGCCTTGGTGGCCAGGGCAGTTCTGGGCTAGCTGGGGTTGGAGTGTCTGCTGGAGAGTAGCCCACGTGTTATTGCTGAGGGGCACATTCAGAGCTCTGCACAGGCATTTAGTTATGCTTCTCCTGCTGACACTAATGGGACTCATGCAGTTCAATCTCTTTATTTCACTTGGAATGCTCACCCCTGTGAGTCCAATTAATTAAAAGAGGTAAAAGGAGGAGCTGTTATAGAAGTAAAATATTTTTTTCCCAAGGAACTTGTGCATAAGCCATCCAGAAAGCTGCTTTCCTGTTTTAAAAAACTGCCATATAATGTGTAATACAAAGGCTCTTTTGTACTGAATAAAATAAATCTTCCAGAAAATATTTTGTTCTTGCTTAATAATCAGAGTTTCACAAAGTTTTTAGTGCTTTGAATCTGTCAGAAAATACGACGTGAACTTTAAGGTGGTTGCATCATCTATTTATTACATGTGGAAAGAACATATTTAGTTGCCCAAATAATTGCCAGAAGTAAATACAGAAGAGTTTGGTATTGTTTTTTTGTGAGGGCTGCCTCTTGGCTAATACACTGCTTCTTCTTTCTTTTTAGGATGGGAAAATCCGAGTCACCATCCTCGCACGCAGCACAGATTACCGGAAAATATTGAACCAGAATGAGGTGTGGTCCTTTTTATCTTTAAAAAAGATTTATTAGGAGTTAAATTTTGCTCACTGGATTGATTATTTTTTTTTTTCAGGCACAGCCAAGACATCTGTTTTCTGGCAAATTTAGGACAGTTATGTCCAATGTTTATATTAATTTGTTCTAAAATGTCTTCAAGGCAGTCTCCATTTCTGTACCCCAGACACTGAGCCTTGCTGCCCTTTCTAAATATCAGTGGAAGACTAGAAATGTAATACTGAAAGTATTTCCTCTGAGCAAACAGACACTGCAGAGTTTCTGATAAAATTCAATTATTTCACTTTTAGCTTATTCCTTTTATTTATGGCATCTCCAGTGCTGAAGTACAACAAAACCCTTTGTAATGCCTGCAGATTGGAATGCACAAGCCCTGGTATCAGAGTCTGTGCACTTAAAATACAATGAATTTTCATACTGATTTATGTTTTTGAATCACGCAACTTTGTGGACTTGTGTAAAAGCTTCTTTCATGGTGAAATGATAATATTTAATGTTTTCTTGCCTGTTTTCATTCTCTGCTGTTAGTGCCTGACAAAAATGAATTGTGGTTGTCATCCTCACCTTATGTAGGGAGAAACTGAGGCTTGTGTGATGCAGTAGCCCAGAGGCAGAGCAGACAGAGCAAAGGATTTGTGCTTTATCTGCTGGGCTGTCCTCAGTTGATGCCTCTAGTGCTGCATATAGGCTGTGTTCTGGTAAAATGGCAAAGAGAGAAGTTGATTTTATCTTTACCAGGTCAGGAGTGCAAGGGAGCAATTAACTGATGGAAGACACCAAATAATTGTCTTTTTATTATTCTCCTCAGCTTGTGAATGCCTTGAAAACAGTGTCAACGCTGGAGGTCAAAGTGGTGGACTACAAATACAAGTGAGTTGGGGAAGGAAATGGACTACAAATACAAGTGAGTTGAGGGAGGAAAGTGGTGTGAGCTCGTGGTGCCTGTGGCTGCTGACAGCTGTGCCTGTCCCCAGGTCTGACCTGGGCAAAACCCAAGCCCTGGGAAGGAAAGTGTTGGGTGAGGCAGTCGAGCACACCCGTTCCATAATGCACTGTTAGGGTTACTAGGCTCAGGTGAGCAAGGTTTGAAATCCCCTTTGTTCCCTCTCCCAAAGCCAGCTGTGCTCCCATCACCTTCTTGCATTGGCTCATACTCTGCAGTAACTGTGTTAACAGGGGTTTCCCTTGTATGGTGTCAGTGCCTTATTTTATGTGAGCCTTAGTTCAGTAATCATAATAACTCTGATTATTTGCTGCTCTGGTGGCCCCTGAAGACACCACTTGAGGTCAGTTTGTGGTGCCAGGTAGGAATGGATGGAAGGAAAAGTTCCCAAACAGTGCATGCCTGTCCCAGATGGCAGCAGCTCCACCTGGAGCTGTCAGGAATCATGCAGGAAGAGTGGGAAACTGAAGCAGCACTGAGAGATCCATGTTCTGACCAAACAGAGGCAGTGGGAAGGAGTTTATTTGTGTATTTTTCATTACACTGAATGCAGTTCACAAACAGGTCCTTTATGCTGCATTTTTAGGCTTTGTTTGGGGTAGTTTTATTTGGGGTATTTTTTAAGGTGATGCATTTTTAAAAGACAAGTAAAAAGAAAAGCCCTTTAACTTACAAAAACTTTAAGTTGACAAAAATATTTTTGAAACAAATTCTTGTGATGTTTTGAAACCTGCCTGCATTTCTTTTAGTTCTATGCTGAGTTACTGCTGGCTGCAGCATTTGTGATTCTTAGTATTGTTCCTTGAATAATCAGTTCTCTCTTTCAGGATTCCCTTAAGCCAATGTTGTGCTTTGCCCTTGTTCTGCTGGGGTGGAGAGAGCTGCCACATTATCTCCACTTTTGTTGTGTTGTCTGCAGGGAACTTGAATTTTCAGAGCAGTTGAGGATCACCCACAACTCTGATATTTTCATTGGGATTCATGGAGCTGGGCTGACCCACTTGCTCTTCCTCCCAGACTGGGCTGTTGTGTTTGAGCTGTAAGTCTGTCTGTCTGTCTCTCCTTCCCCCTCTACTGCACACACAACTGCTCCTGTTTGCTCCTGTGTGTTAATGAAGTCTCTCCCTTCCTGGTATTTGACCATGAATGTTTGTCTTGAAGCCTTGTTTAGACTTTGTTTTTGGCAGCCTCCTCTCCTGGGGATCAAAACAGAGAAAGCTTTCATTATAAAATACAGTGTAATTATATCATACAGGCTTAGCCTGTGATTTCTTAATCCACCATGGTATGAACATAATGGGAAAATGGCAAACAATGAGGAAACCTCACTGCTCAGGTTCTGCCTGGCGAGTCTGAGATCTGATGATGTTTTAGTGGTCCAGGTGAATTGATTATGTGCATGTCCAGGGTGCTAGCAACCCCCCTGGAGGTTTTTATATCCTCCTTTTTCTGCTCAGAACATGAGCACCAGCTTGCTGGCCAAGGTCAGCCCTGTCTTGTGTTTTGCTTAAATTTTTCTTGTAGCGTCCTTTTAAACCTATTTTGTCACAAAGTATGGGTGTTAGCAGACACTCCAGTCCTACAGAACTGAGCAGAATTCCAGAATGCTTGTTAGAAGAGTGCTGAATTCTCCATTCGGGGAAATTCTGCTGTGGGAAGGCCGCAGAACTGGTGTTTTTCAGCATAGTCTTGGCTTGAAAATGTTTTGTCCAGTCTCCAAAAAAGTTCAGAAACCCAGGGCTTGTTTTTCACATGTCCAAGAGCTGCTGCAGCTGGACAGGGACATGTCTGACCTGCAGATGTGCCTCAAACTGCCTCCAAGGCCACGTCTTGAGAGCAGAAGGCAGCTGTTGTTGTTTCAGTGGAGCAGAATTTGTCCATGGTTTTGGTGCCTTAGAACTGGACAACAGACATTTCAATTTTTTTCCTGTTTCACCCTGGTAAACTTCAGCACATTCTCTGTAGGTAAATGTGTTTTTTCTGCATGTCCCTAGGTACAATTGTGAAGATGAACGTTGTTACCTGGATTTGGCAAGGCTGAGAGGCATCCATTACATCACTTGGAGGAAAAGGAATAAAGTATTCCCTCAGGATCAGGTAATGATGGCCATGCTGGGAGGGTGGGGTGCTGCAACTGAAGGCCTTCAGACTGTTCTTGCTTTACTTACCTATGTTCTGGTATTTGAAATATGCTTTTCATTCTTTAGGCTAAATTAACTTCCCTGTTAAGATTAAGAAATCATTTGATATTAATGGCTGAGGGAAGAAGAGAAATGAAATTAATTGGCCATTAACCATTCATAGCATGGCTGTTATGCACTTACTTTGCTGATTCTTTTGCCTCAGAGCAGATCAGTGGATCAGAAGTAATAAATTAAAATGGCAGATCATCATTTTTTTTCTTGTTTTTTTGAATGGAAGATGTATTGATTATTTTTTTTCTGTCTGAAAGTCCTTATCTTGTTTTTCTAGGGACACCACCCAACACTGGGAGAACATCCAAAATTTACGAACTACTCCTTTGATGTGGAAGAATTTATGTATTTGGTGCTCCTGGCTGCAAATCATGTTTCACAGCATTCCAAGTGGCCATTTAGGGTAAAACATGATGAATTCTAAATTAGACTTCTGACTGAAATACTCCTTTTGATTAATCACACAATGGCCTGGGATGGAAGGGATTTTAAAGAGCATCTCATTCCACCCCCTGCCATGGGCAGGGACACCTTCCACTGTCCCAGGTGGCTCCAAGCCCTGTCCAACCTGGCCTTGGACACTTCCATGGATGGGGCAGCCACAGCTTCTCTGGGCACCCTGTGCCAGGGCCTCACCACCCTCACAGCAAAGAATTTTTCCCTTGTGTCCAATCTAAACCCACTCCCTGTCAGTTTGAAGCCATTCCCCCTTTTCCTGTCACTATATGCCCATAAATAAATAAATTTCCCCCTATGAGGGAGACAACCCATTGTTAATCTGTCAGATCACTTCTTAGCACTGTACATTGTCCTTGTAATTCCTTTCTAATCTGGGAGGTTTTGATATGTAAAAACTATTTTTCAGACTATTTCTGGTTTTTTGCACTGTATTTCTACATTCCAGATTCTGAAATACTCTTTATACAAAGATATGTCCACCCATTTCATGTAAGGTGTTCTGGGGTAGATCCAGGGTCAACAGACACTGCAAGCTTCTACTTTAAATTTAGAAACATTTTCACATTAGAGAGCACAGTCTTATGATTTTGCATTTAAATATAAATTTGACTCTTGTCCCTGGAGTTATAAATGCTCCAATACAAGAGGTCTGCACAGTAGGTTCAGTCAGTTTTCTGTCTCAGAGCAGGTAAATATTTTCCTTAGTGAATACTTAAAATTTCAGGTAATCTGGGCGTTTCCTACTTATTCACATAAACCAGCACTCTGCATTGGAAAACTTGAGCAAATTGGAATAAAACTTGATTTTTTTGAGGATTCCAAAGGGAATGGCCTTCTTGATTTTTTAAGGACAAATGATAAGAAGTATGGAGTGTCCTTCAGCTACAGCTGCAAGGAAAAGAATAGATGAGGAATCTTGTTCTTGGAGTCACTAGAAGTGTAATTTTTAATATTCTTGTTTACTCAAAATGTTGAAGAGTTAATCCAGAAAACTTTTAGAATTAAATCTTTCCAAAGCCAGTAGCACAGTTCACTGTTTCCAGGGAAGAGAATATTAAACCAAAGCTGAGTTCTTTCTGAAATTCCCTCTGGAGCTGAGAAAATAGTGGGGAAAATAAAGGTGGTAGTTCTGTTGTCTTCAGCAGGGCCAGGAGGATGTGTAGAAGAATCAAGTTCAGTGAGATAAAACCAAGGAGTTCTGTGTTAAATTAGGGATTTTTGGGGAATGTATCCCTGTGCTGAACTGGCAGTTCAGCCCAACAGTCCTGGTGGCTCTGGGTAGGCACACATTTGTATGGAAAAGCAGGAGAGTTCTGGTAAATACAAACATTTCAGTGCTCTAATTGTAGATGGTATTGACTTCCCTTCCCCAGCAATTTCACAGAGTGTGGGTGCATTTACTGACCTGTCTGTGCTGGCAGGGATGAGTTACTGTAAGCACAATTTTCATATAGATCTCTCACGACCTTAATCAGTGCACAGGGGGAGCTGGGTTAGAGCTGAGACCTTCATTTATTTCTTGTATGTGGTGCAATTCTTCCTGGAGAGTGTTGTTTTACTGAGGGAGAAAACTGTTTCACTTTAAAGGGCCACAGAAGCAAAATTGCACTTCTTAATGTGAGGGGGGAAAAAAAAAAGCCCTTGAGCAATACCATTTCCTGTATTTGTATGTGTCTGTTGGGGTTTTTACCTTGTGGGGTTTTTAAAGTAAAAAAATGTTTAAAACTTGAGTCAGTAAAATGTCTGTGTTTGAATGAAACCAAGTCAAAGTAAAGAAGACATTTAATTATGAACTGTGCACATAATTTTTTTAATAAAAAGCTTTTTAAAAATAAAAAAAAAAAAAGTGTAAAATGTTTGGTCATAGTTTGCCAGGTTTTAGAGGCAAATGTTTTAAGTACTATTAATTACTGTGTCTCTGCTTTCTCCTGCCATGACAGCCTGATGTTCTGAGGTCCAAAGTGACATTCAGGTCTATTTATTTAGGAACCATTCAGAGGTAATGCTGCCATCCTGCACTGCTGGCTTTAGTGCTGGGCATTTGAAGATGGGTTTGTGAAAATCTTTGTGTATTTGACTTCCTGTGGTGCAGGTGATGCTGCTGAAGGCACTGAGTGAGTGCTTGAGTCTGCACAGGAGCAGCTAATGAGGAGCTGCTCTTTCAAGTGATCACTAAAACAAATGGCTGAACATATGTGTGGAGGAAAGGCTGCAGGGACTTAATCCAAGGGCAAAATATCCTGCCAGCATTCACCAGTTTCAGCAAATTTTGAGTGCAGTGTCAACAGTTGATGGCCAACATGTTGTTATTCAGCCTTTATGGCTTAATATTGCTGGGATGAAAAGACTGTGGTGATTAACTTTACAAATAGTACAACATTTTCCTGGCGGCAGAAGGAGGTTTGGTTGGGTTTTTGGGTTTTGCCAAGAAGTCCTGAGGGAGTTTGGACAACAGCAGAGGTCTGGATTGTGACTTGGAGAGCATCTGGGCCATCTTGGGTCTGTCTGGAAGCTGGAATTTGAGGGAATCCATGAGACTTTTGGACCACTTGGTCCTAAGGCAGGATATAGCTCTGGATTATGTTTTCCTAACAGACCATGGGAATCTTGTTCCTTGCTACTTCTGATTTTTTTTTTTAATTTTCTTTGGTCTCTCCAGTTTACCCAAGTTTAGAGTCTAAGGGGCACCTTGGCATCAGTGTGATGAATTCAGTTTTGGGACTTTGTGTAATGTTGCCAGTCCTGAATGCTTTTGGGATTGCCTGTGTTTTCCTGTACAATGTAAACCAAGACCTGGATTTGGAATAAAAGATAATTTATGGATGTGTGTGGTTTCTTTCCTATTTACTTCAGAAGTCATCAAGATGTAATTTCAGATTTTTTCTTTGGGAAGTTCTGTGGAAGTTGGGCAAGTGTGAAAAATGGTTTGTGATGGGGAGGTGGCAAAGCAGCATTATTAATCTTAAGAGTCTGATTATAAATATTAAGGCAATAAATTTTTAAAAGCCATTAAGTAATAATGGAGTTGTTTAATTTTTGCTGTTAATCTTACCAGTGCCATTAATGAGATAACTCAGGGTTCAGCATATCTCTTAATCTTGAATTTTTTTTTTTTTAAGGAGAAAAACTGAAGAAAATGTTCTCCTTGAGAGCTTTTTATGTGCTCAGAAGGGTAAAATGTTTGATTTCAACACTGAGTAATTGTTTCAATTTGCAGTCTTTGCCTTAAGTTGAGCTCTTACTTCCACTCCTCTGAACACACATTTCTTATGGATTGAGCTTTTTGCCTGAAATAAATGAACTGCTACTGAATACCCTCTGGCTTTGGTGCTGAAATGGCCACAGAAGGTTGGGTTTTGTTGCCCATTTGTGAGCTCTCCTCATTCTTGCATTTCAGGTCCTCACCCTGATGCCTTGGAGTGGCTCCCTAGAACAGAGGCTGGACAGAGTTAGAGAATAAAGTGGGTATTTATTAAAGGCCTTTAACAGATCCACCTTGGGCAGTCAAAGCCTCTCAGAGGCTGCACCCAAGATCAACCATGAGCACGAGTTTTTCAGACAGATCTAAGTTTGGTCTATTTGCAGATCAGGGGTTAATTCTCCAATTACAGTTTCAGGTAATGAAGTCACATTCCCCCAGTTTGCTCCCCTCCCCAATTCACTTTTTTTTATGCTTTTCAGTGCCTGAAGCTGTGGGGTGTCCTTGGATCACAGCCCCCGAGGGATTGTTTTGTCTGACTAAAGTGTGAAGACAGTTAACTACACTTTATATGGAGTTCAGAGCTCTGCACTAAAGCAGAATAGGATTTGAAAAACATAAAAGCTAAAATCTGAAGGCATCAACCCCAGGCCTGGGTGAGGGTGCTCCTGAAGCCCTGCTCAGAGCAGGAGCCCTCCTGAGCCAGTGCCAGGGCTTAGGCTCATCCCAGCCCAGTCCAGCTCACCCAAACCAGTTTGAACTGTGCCAGTAGTGCAGCTGAAAACAGCATTTTGTGTTTGAGGGGAGAGAGATGCACAGAGGGAGTGAGGAGCTGAGGAGGGAGGAACAAGTGTAAGGTTTCAGATGGGTAAAACAGGCAGAGAGTCCTTCTCAAGCTCAGGAGACCTTTGGGAGTGTGGTTATAAATCAAGTGAAATGTGTGGAAACCCTGTTGGGTCAGAGCCAAAAATGAGGGCAGTGAAAATACTCATGTCACAAACTGAGAGGAGGTACAGAAAGGGGAAAAGAAAAGTCCTGAATTCCCTTGAGTGTGAGCCAGGAGAGGGGAGCAGCATCCCTGAGCAGGGGGATTGTGGGGAGAAGGGACAGGGCTGAAAACTCAGTGGTGACCTGAGAGTTGTGCTGGAGAGATGAAGGAAAGGGCAGGGGAGGAGGAAAGGGGGTAGAGCTGACAGCACATTCACAGGTGTTATTTTTTATTGGCTGCTGTCCTCTCTTAGAAAAGTGAAGTATTTTTATAATAATGTAGATAAAATACAAAAATAACCTTTATGCATAAATAAAATAAAATGCAATAAATAATATAATACAACATTAAGTATTCATGTTATTACCATTATCTTTTGGATAGGTGAATACAATTAAAAAATAAATAGCAAACTACCTCTTAATTTCATTTATGTTTTCTTGGTTTCCCTTCCCTTTCCAACCATCCCATGGCAAATCAAAAAGGAGAAGTAGAAAAAAAAGGTAAATTGCATTATTACTGAGAATGAATTTGTTTTGAATATGTATAACTTCTACAGTGGCATTCTTCTTTTGACTTGGATTTTTAAAAATCAGACCTTGTTTTAGCCTGTAGAAATGTATTTATTAACACAGTACACAAAGTGCATAGAGCTTTTGAATAGTGGGTGAGAAATCAATTGTCTGGAGCTCAGCTCCCCCATCACTTGGGAACAAACAGCGTCAGGAATGTTAATTTTGGTTGCCAGGTGTTTGAAGGCTGGATTTGTTGAAAAACTGAACAAAAAATGACATTCAATCAGGACTGTAAAAGAGAAAGTTGAGAATGCATCTGTTATTTTCTAGATTGAGCTGATAATAAAGTCACTGTCGAATATAAATACTCTCAGTAAAGTAAACATACAGAAAATGAGGAAATCTGATCAAATCAACCATCACTGATAAAGCCTGGAGAAAAGGAGGCTCAGGGGGGAATTTCTGGCTCTCCACAACTCCCTGACAGGAGGGGACAGCTGGGGAGGGTCGGGCTCTGCTCCCGGGGAACAGGGACAGGACAAGAGGAAACACCTTTAAGTTGTGGCAGTGGAGGATTAGACTGGATATCAGGGGAAGTTTTATCCCCAGAAGGATTGTCATGTGTTGGAAGGGGCTGTACAGGATGGAATCCCCATCCCTGGGGGTATTTAACAGACACGGAGATGTGGCACAAGGGGCCATGGGTTGGTGTGGTCCTGGCAGTGCTGGGTTAAAGACTGGGCTCGATGGAAAAGCTCTTTTTTAACTGAAACCCTCCACAATCCCACACAGATCACCCCCAGCTCAGAGCCTGAGCTCTGCTCTCTGCCCACACAGCCCTGGCAGTACCGGGGCTCTTTCTGTGTCTCGGTGCTTTCAGAAGGGTCCCCCTGGCCCCAGGGCTGTGCTGGCAGGTGACAACCTCAACTCAGGGTCCTGCTGCTGCCCCGGGGGTCTCTGCAGGCTGGAAATGCCCCTGGCCTTGGGGAGACACCCCGGTGCAGGTGAGGCAGGAGAGCTTTCAGTACCTATTGTGGCAGAGGGCAGTAGGTGTCACTAGAGCCCTTTGCAACACTCAGGGAATCTCATTTCACATGCAGAATCTGCTCACCGGCGACAAAGCAACTGCTCCTGCAGTCGTGGTTTTGTTTTTCCTCCTTCCTGTTTGTAGAAGCAAAAGATTAATCCATGGAGATTTTAGCTTTTAGCCCAGGATGATTCAGATGCTGTGACATCGGTATGTTTCCCTTCAGTTTTTCTTTAAGCAACTTAGTTGGTGTTGGAAAATAATTTTCAGTTAATGCTTTGTAACAAAATCCTGCTTCATGTTTTGTTCTAAAACCACTTCGTGCCAGACTGTCACGTTTTGGTAGTTAATGCAATTCCTGTTTTGCTGCAAAGTTTTGATTTTCACTTATGCCACACCTCACCCAGCCATGCAATATATCCTCTACCTTCCACTGTGTAATTACTTCTCCAGGCAGTTCACTGGGAAGGGTGGTTGTGTATGCACATGGAAATATGGACCACTGACAGCTGAAGAATAGTAAGAAAATATTTAAAAATAATGGAGTTGTTATTCTGTTTATTTTTTAAAGCAACTACCATGAAGACAGTTGTTTTTAAAGAAAAATACTTGAGCTTTGCAGATTGCCCCCTTTCCAAATTTATCCCCCAGCTGGTCACTAAAGATGGGATTGGTTGACTTTTCCTCACAGCACTGGGAAGCTTTGAGCTGCCACAGGGCTCTGGCTGCCCAAGGAGGTCTGTGGTGTCCAGCATTATCCCCTTGCATTGGCTAAAGCCAGAGGAGATGATTTGTCTGCCTGACATCTGATTCACAGCTTCCAGCAGCTGAGCAACACAAAAATGAGCTGTAAATGTTAATTCAGGGTAGGAATTGTTGGAGTTACAGTGCAAGAAGGGTGGAAAACAGGTGAGTTTGTAATATGATGGAAGGATTGAAATAAAGCTGATGTGATCCAAGAGCAGGGTGTCCCTTGACAGCTTTGGTGGTTGAACCAGGGCTCTTTGGCATCCCCCTGCGTGAGGAAACACCCAAACTCTCATTTTGCTTTCCCTGATGCACTGCTGGGTTAGTGGTTGGACTCAATGATGTAAAAGGTCTTTTCTAAGCTGAAGGATTCTGTGCTGACCAGCACCAGATCAGAGCTGTGTGCTGGGCAGATCCCGTGGGGAGAGGAAGGCTGGCACAGACAGTGAAGGTCAGGACATGACTGGCACAATTCATCATCTCTGGGCCATTCTGCACAGATCTGAGCCAGGTGAGGAACGTGGACAGACCCTGCATGTGCAGGGAAGTGTGGAGCCTGCAGCAGGAGCTATTCCTGTTTGGCATTTGACTGGCTGTGCATCTTGCAGGTAATTAAAATCCTCATCATGTTCACATGCCGGGTGTAGGAACTACCCCGGCCCTTGGGACAGGAGGGGACTGTGAGGGGCAGGGAGGGGTGGCTGTGCTGCTCAGGGCTCTGGGAGGAGCCTGGCACCAGTAAGAGGGAATGGTGACCACTCTGGCCATCACTCCTTGCCCATGCAGGGCTCTGCACACCAGTCAGCACCAGGGCGTGTGTTCCGAGCTGACAGCTCCTGATTGTTTCCTCACCAATTACCGCGCCCAGGCCGTGCTAGCGCAGTGAAATGTGCCTCCTACCCATCACTTCATCTGTGTCACACTGCCTGGGTGTCCTGCCTTTGTTATGACTGGGAGAACTTCAGCGGCGTCAGAAAAATAAGCAAGCCTGTCTCTGGTGTGAAAGGCTCAAAGACAGGGTGGATGCTGTTCGATAAAAATGCCTCAGTCCAGATGAAAATGTGCATGGGAAGAAAACCTCACAGAGCAGCTGAGCCCTCTCAGCTCTGTCTTCATTTGGGACGCAGTGGGGGATGAAAAGAGCAAGAACTTTTCTTTTGCTAGATGTCTTTATACTTAGTAAAGTATTCAGCCTTTCTTATAATTTATTCATTGTGGTCTAGCATAGTCTAAAATATCAGCCCTTCCCTCCCTGTCCTTTTACATACGCATTTTTGATGCCTCTTAATTCATTATTTAAGCAGCCTGCGTTCTGCTTTACAAAACACTCTCCTCCCTGGTACCTTAACGCTATCAGTTATTTGTGTATCGGTGTCAGCAGCTTTCCTGCAGGGAAGGGAAGGGGCAAGGTGGGATGCTGATGCCCCAGCCCTCCTCTCCTGCACCCATCCCATCTCCCCTGCCTGGGGAGGAGCAGAGAGCTTGGCAAGGAAAGGAGCTGGGCAGTGAAAGGAGCCGAGCAGCCAGAGCTGGAGAGCTGCAGCTGCAGCAAAGCACTCAAGGACTTGCTGAAGTGATGCTCCAACATGTGCTGTTTTGAGGCCTCAGAGTTCCCCTGAGAGAGAAAGTGGCTCAGTGGCACTTCAGGGAGAGTGGGAGAATGGGATACTGCAGCTCTTGGTGCAGTGGAACCCCCTCTTCTGCTGGGACCCGGAGTCCCCCCCTCCTGGGATCCGTGAAAATCCATTTCGGCAGCACATCCCACCCTGCGGAAGTGTCTGAGTTAGGGCTGGTGAGAGGCAGGGGATCCCTTTGATGGAGGGTGCACCTGGAGTGCAAAGTATTCCCTGTCTCGTCACTAATTACAAAGTTGGAGAGCTGTCAACAGGAACATTTGCAGCTGAAAAAGGAGCCTGTGCGTTGTGAAGTGTGAGCGATGCTCTGATTGGAATTCTTGCAGCAATCTGCTTGCTCCCTGGGCTCGGTGTTTGAAATGCTGCCAAATTCCCCCTCAGATTCCATGGGTTGCGTCCGCATCCAGGAAAGGTGGGTCCGGGAGGTGTCATGGTCCTGGCACTGCCTTTCCCTAACAAAAGAAAATTGGGTGGATGGTTCAGTTCAGAGTATTGTAACACTCCCTTAAGAAAAAGAAATAAAGGTTAAGTAAATTGAGAGGAACACAGATGTTCCAAACCTCCCTCTTACAGCCTTCATTGCAAAAATGCCCTAAACATTATCAATTCAATGTTTTTAACGTTCCAGCCAAAGAAAAAAGCTGGGAATATTTGACCTGTTAATGCATGCTTCAAAGAAAACATTCTCGAAGGCTGTGTAATAAATCAAGCTTTACTCACTTAATAGCCACAATGTTTTCTTTTTGAGTCAGGAACTCAGGAGAAAGTCTAGGACTGAAAAACAGAACTGACAGCTTTCTGGCCATTTAATGTAAGTTCTGTTTTATTGATCAGATTTGAAAGCAGTTAATATTAGCTTTGTGCAATGACATCAGCTGAGGATGCTGCTGTCACTTTGGGGACAGCAGGAGGAAGCTCAATCCCTGCATGGTCTCAGCAGGAGGGGCTTGGCTGAGGACATCCCAGATCCCACTGACTCAGTGCTTGCCTAAACACTTTTACCTTATACTTTGCAAATAATAAACAATTTTGCTGGTTTCTATGGCTTTGGGGGTTTGCCCCCTCCTGACAAAACAGTGTTTACTTGTTCCTATATTTGCTTTCTCCCAATATCATATTTGCACAGTCAATACTCTTCTGCTGGCAGATTATTTTTAATAGAGCTCTTTATTAAAGTGTCTTTCAGGAGATTATTTGAACTGCAGTGCACATCAGAGCACTGCTGTGTGAGAAGGGCTTCTCCTCAATGCACCACTACAGTCACTTGCTGATCAAATTTTGTGCTTGGAACATTTAGATGAAGGAGCATAAAAAAGGATGTGACTGCAGATCCTTGTGCAGATCTTGGGCAAAGTCTCGCTGGACATTGACATGTTGTGAAGTACAGCAAGTTCCATGCAGCTTTTTTGTCCCCCAGATTATCTTTCCATCACTTTTAAATTCCTGACACCCAAATAATTTATTTTAAATTTTTTTTATTTTCCTTTTACTCATTACTGAGAAAAAATCCCAAGTTTCTCTCCTGTGGGAGCAAGTGTCAATTAACCTCCAGTATATTCTGTTACTCTTGGAGTTAACCAGACCCCCAACTGCTCCTTTTTCATGTCATTTTTTGGTTATCCTTTGGACTTTTGCCATCAGCCTGAGATGGAGGGTGGTGGCTGTCTCTGCCCACACCCAAATCCACAACTCATCCCTCCTGGGAATTCAGTGCCATTAAGACTCCATGAGAGGAAGGGTCTGATGGCACTGGAGACGGGGACACTTCTGCTCACCACTGCCCCAGCCAGCACTCCACAGAGAGAAGTTTAGGCAGGGCTCTTGTAGGCAGCTCCATTTAATTTTGTTAATTTTCACTATTAATTATCACTGGAAGCAGCTTCCAGTGAGTTAAAATCCCCATGTCTGTTGAGGAGTAGGGCTTCACTGTGCTCTGGGTGTGTTTATTTTTCTGTAGGTCTGCTCATGCAGATTTCCTGAACCCCTGCAATTTTCCTAGCTTCTCTCTTCTATTTGACATTTATTCTTTGTGTACTTTTCCATCTCATTAATTTATTAAAGATCGATGGTGATTCAGGTCTTTGAACCACTTAAAAATTAACCACCTACTCCTGTCTCCTAACCAGTTTTTGAGCCATGGCAATATTTCCTCTCTCCTGGTTATTCTTGCTCATCAACAGACCCTTTCCAGTGCCTGTGCCTGGGATGATTTCAAAGATCATGTGATATTTTATGCATTTCCCATATTATTTTCAGATTTGCTTACAGAAAGATGCAGTTTTGCTCTGTAGAAATGTGTTGTTCAGCAAGGTGTGTGCAACTTTTGCTGACTTCCCAAAATAATCAGCTTTTCTGGCAAGGAAAAAAAAAATCATGACTGGCGGAACAGATTAGTGTTGAGCATTTCTCCAAGAAGAGGGTTAATGGGAGGGGATCTCTGTGCTGGCTGCTCTGCTGCTCTCTCCTTGCAGAGCTTTTGGGTGAAACCATCTGGCCCCAAGAATCTGCAGTTTTCTCTGTGCTGCTGACTCAGGTGAAGCTGCACCCCTCCTCTGTCAGAAACTCCTGGGTGCCCCTCACGCCAAATCCATTGCTTCAATTTCCTCCTTCACAGGGCTCCTTAATTCCTGTCCACATTCCCAGACTTTTTTTTTTTTATTTTATTTGATGCCTGCTCTCTTCCTACAGGAGGTAAAACACATCACTACAATGTACCACAGCCCCAAAAACCTAACAGAGCAGTCAGAGTTCACTGCTGAACTTTGGTCCCCAGAAGGTGGGAGCTTCTCTCCCTGGAATGAGCCCTTCCAAAAGCTGCCTCTGAGTTGCTAAGGAACAGCTTGTCACTGTGGCATGGGCTGCAGGCAGTTGTGTACAGGTAATTAGAAGTCACTCCTGCTTCATTATTAACTATCTGTTGGCTTTTTTTTCCCCTTTTAAATATTTTTCCTCCCCGTCCCCAGAGCATTCTGCACTCGTGGTGTATCTGCATCAATTATGCATCATTGTCTGTGTGATTTTTCTTCCTGTGGAAACTTGGCTTGCAGAGGCTCTTTGTGATGCTCCAGCCATGACCTAACCCTCCTTTGCTGAATAATTCCTACCGAGACAACACAGTTTCCCTGCTGTGTTCTCCACGCTGCCGTGTCTCAGCAAGGCAAATAAATCAGGCTGTCTCCCACCACCAGGCAGCCTTGTTTGCTCAATTTTGCCGTTCCATTTCTTGCTTTATTGAATAAGCATGCATTTATGTACCTCGTGTCCTTTCTCTGCCTGCCCATTTTTTATTGAACTCCTCTGTCGGCCGCACGGTTGGATTTTCCTGACAGAGTTTTGGACCTTAAAATGCTATTTCTTCAGGCCAGCTGTCACTTCTGTCCTAACCTTGTCCCATGAGGTCTCTGTGCACTGCTTACGTGTCTGGCTCTGCCTGCCCTTTCACCTTCTCCTCAGTTCTTTTGGTTTTAATACCTGGTACATTAAATCTGCTTGGGATTTTCTCCCCTTCTCTTTAATTAGGGTGACTCTCTTATTTTTGGCACTCTCCAAAACCCAGCACCCCAACAATGAGAATCCCTCCACAATGTTTATGTTCTCCATGGCTCCTCTTTGTGCTAGTGCAGCACCCAGCCTGTGTCTCTCTGGAGATCAGCAGGGAGATGCTGCTGCACCAGCCCAGCCTTAAATCTCTTCCCCAGTGATGGAGGAGGTCTCCAGGCAGACTGAGGGGTTTGTTTGAGCTCACCTCAGCCTGCAGAGGAGCTGTGGTGTGCAGCTCTGGGGCAGCTCCAAGGGAGCCTCAAGCTCTGCTTGGCTGGAGCCAACACCCAGGGGCAGCTGGGGAGAGGTGGGAGAGCAACCCTACAGTGGGGATCTGTTCCCACCTCATGATCTGTCACCCCCACCCAAGGAGTTCAGGCTTTAGGACTGGACAGGGAGGTTTTTGTGCTGAATCACCTGTTTGGGAACACGCCATTTGGTGGGATTTCCCCCCCACCCCAAATCCCCATTTCTCTCAGGACAGCACTGTGGAGCTCTGGGGATATGGGGGAGCAGAAAAACCTTTTCCCTAATGGCTCATGTTGCTGCTTAGTGAGCACCTGCCAGATTGGATGTTGGGAGATGCTGAGATCTGTGGGGCTGGGGGTCGGTGCCTAATGAAGGCACATCAGGCTGGGAATGAGGTTTTTATGCCCTGCACAGCAGAACTCTGGGATGTTATTTATAGCTGCTCACTTGCACCACAAGCACCTGTAGAGACTTTATTCTCCAGCCCCTCAGTGGAATCACAAATGACAGAAAGAGCTGAAGATGTAATGACCCTTGAAGTAGGAGAAATTATTTACCAAACCGTAGATAAGGCGACAGATCTCTCCTGCACTGTGTTTAGGGCATCCAATCTATTGCAGATGTTACCATAGTCATGCTGTTTAATTTAAAATTGCCCTGCCTTCCTTGTGTCTCAAATTCTTTTCTTGGGAAACTAAATCCTTTCATAACCTAAATGCAGCAGAGGAGATGAAAGCGGCTGGTCTGGGGATGTGTATGGCCATTCCAAGGGAGCTCTGTGTAATTGTTTTTTAAATGGACATGCTTGCTCTATTTTTTTTTTTGTCTAGTTCTTCCTGGTTTTGTTGTTTGTGATATGTCTTCTGGCATGTGCTCCTTGTCTAGCAATGAAAAGCTACCAACATTAAAAACCTTGGTTAATTTATAACTGGCATAGTAAGAGCTCATCTCATTTTACTGACTTTGTGACCTCCATAGCACATAGATAGAATGCAGGATTAAAAAAGGAATGGTTACTATTGGTTTCCTGGAATAACTGTCTTTGTGCATGGGTTAAAAGAATAAGGATTAACCAAATTATTAGGTATTGGAGACAATAGCCCAATCTGTTTGCCTTTAGCCTTTAAAATCTCTCTCTTAACAGGGCAGGTGACTCTGGAATAGAAGACTTGCAACTCTCTTGAACAGAACATGATCCCTACTCCCAAAAAACTTGTTCAGTTCAGACCAATCTCTCACTACCAAATACCCTATTAGCTCTTTCTCCACTGAAATCAGACAAGGATCCCAGCTTCATCTTCATATGAGGAGTCTGATTTACATTTGCAATACATAATATTGTTGGTCCCAAACTTTCATATTTGCTTTCAGCTGCAGTGCCAAGCAGCGAGTTGTGTAAATCTCTCCAGTGTGAGCTTTACTTATCACTTCTCAATCACATGTGAGCACTAATTTTAGCTTTCCCCCTGCTGAAACAAGGTTTTGGAAGCACTCACTGGATGTCCAACACATGCAGGTGGAGATAACCCTGGGGGTTAATTTCACCCATGGCTTTATCAGGGCTCAGTGAGACCCAAGGAACAAGAGAGGCCTTTAACCCACAGCCCCTGGATTGCTCTTCCTAGTGGTGCTGCAATCAAAGCTGTCAAGGAAAATGATCTACAGGCAGTAGCTTGATTATATTTGTCCTGAGATGCTTCTCACTAAAGGATTTTCAAGTTTTAATCAGTCTGCATTAACCGTGGTGCTCTTGTAGTTGATCATGGAAAGAAAGCAACTGTTGATTGCACTAAAAGCATTAAGTGACCTCTGCTAATTAAAAGATAATGTCAGTGCAACTGAGTGGAGTGCCTGGGTCTTCAGCCTTTTAGATAGACACTAAATGAAAATCAAAGAGTTTGGAGGAAATAGTTGTGGTAAAGTCAAGAGACTTGTTTGTGGAAATAGCAGGTCATGTTTCATAAAAGTTATGTAATCCATTAATGATACCTAATATGCCATAGAACCAGCAATTTGCTAAAAAAGAATCAGCTGCCTCCCCAGTTGTGGGATGTCTTCACTTACTCTGCCTCGACTGGAGCATTTTACCTAGGAAGTCAATGATATAGTGAATCCAGAGTGTCCCTCTGTTGTCCATAAATAAACCAAATGCTTTTCTCATGAATGCAGGTCACCTTTTAACTGACCCAGACGTTCAGTGTCAAGTCCTGTGTTCAGTAATAGTGTAGTCAGTGTCTACAAATGCAGCCTTGCCTTTTTTCATTAATCTTGATGTCTGGGAGAGAAAACAAAACAGGTGGGATAACTATGTACAAGCACATCCCTTGCTCCTTGGAGAGGATCTCTGGTAAACATTATCTTCTGCTTTCTGTATTTGTACAGATGCAGAATGGAAGCCCTTTGGACAGAGAAGCAATGGCACAAATTCTGTATGAAATCACCTGGAGGGGCTGTTGTGTCCTCCAAGGAGCACAAGTGGCCAGAGAGCTCTTGGAGGAGATGCCAAAGAGTTGCTAAAAGTGTGGGATAAATTTTCAGGTTTGTGCCTCGCTCTGACTCCTTCCTGTATGAGAAGAAACAGAAAGAAAGAAAAGTTAAAATATTTATTTTTCCACGTGGAAGAAGTTAAATCCCAGGTGGGAATAGAGAAGGGAAGGTAATGGTTCAGATTGTGGTGCTGGGAATGAGGCTGACCCCGTGCATAAAGCAGAGGCTTCACGGGGAGGAGAGGGGAGGTGTCTGCTTCTCTTCAGATTAAAAGAAATGTTCTGGAAGCTGAAGGTAATCTCTTCCCAGGCGTTTGTAACCGAGCTTCACAGCTGCCAGATTGCATTTGATGACATGCAGCAGCCCTGGCTGGGGAGGCTGCAGGCTGAGGAGCAGCACAGCACCAGGGATGAGCTCTGGGCTCTGGCACAGCCTCCATCCAAAGGGCCTTTCCAGGCAGGAGGTGCCTGGTTTGCCACCACCCCAAAAGCTACAGGACAAGGTGGAATCAGCCTGTGGGGTATCAAGATGAGAGGGGAATTTTCAGACAGCAAATACTGATTTTTCTCAGTGCCAGCCACCCACCTCACAAAAAATATTGTTTGTCTGAAAGGAAATGTAAAAGTAAGGCTTTGGCACAAATATCCCCTTTAAAGAAGCCTTTCTCCCCCCCAGCCCACTGGCAATAGAAAGTTACATTTACTTACGTGAAACTAGAAAAATTTTAACTTTGAAAACTTTCAATTTGGAAAAAATAGCCTTTCTGTTTGCCTTTAGCACTGAATTTTGTGGAATCCACTCTTTGTTGTACTGAGGTCTCAGTAGTGCCTGATGCCTCATTTCTCTCTTTTCTGTTTCACAATTAATCATTATTTTCAGTTCAGTGTTTTTTAAGAGCAATAGGTACACCTGAAGATGTTTTAAAGAAACTGTTTTAAAGGGTTATAAAAAATATAATAAATACTTGGCATCGAGATTCTTGGAGTGCATGATGAATATTTTAACAGTAAAAACATCTAGCCAGAGTGAAATGAAAGGATTTAGTGGCTCTAAATAAAACTCTTTGTGGGTTTTAATGTGCAAAAATGGACAACAATGGCTTTAAAGCCTCTCCACAAATACTTACATCTCTGCCCTGGTATACTCTGTGTGTTATATCCATAGCCAGTAATGGTCTGTTAGGTCTTTTTGGGTGCTGAGGGAAGGTTTTACACCAGTTTTCTCCTCTAGGACTTTGCATAACAACCTTTAGGCTTTGAGCAGACAGTTGTGGATGTAAAGCTCAGTTTTTGTGTCCTGTGATGGAAACGGAAAACCAGAGGGCGGAGAGGGGAGGGAGATTTGGGAGGTGATCATTCCCACAGAGGGGCTCAGCCAGTGTAAATTTTGGAAAGCTCTGTGCTCACACAACTTCTGATTGTCCTGTGGGTGCACTGAGGTTTCAGACCAACAATGGATAAGGTTTGGTTGTGTCTCTGCTTGAGGTTTCCATTTCTTTCCCTCCCTCACACACATCCCCACACAGCTGGAGAGGAGAAGCTTTCTGTAGTATCAGCTGTGACAGAGGTGGAGCATTACTCGAGTTTTTATTTGTGTAATTGATCAATTCACTGGCTAAGAAAGCCTTTATTATTTTTTTTAATTAACCAAATGCATTAGTGTCCACGAAACAAGTATTTCTGTAATTATTTCTGTAAAATAATATCTCTGGCCTGAGCAGGAGCCCTTCAGCCCTGCTGTAAGGTTGCCTTTCTGCAAATCCTCCTGCTAATGGAATCTCATGTATTTTCTTCCTTGCTGTTACAGAAACTCCTATTGCTAAATGTAGTGAAAGCAATTGCTAAAGTGATGGTGCCAGTATAAATTATTAAAATTACACGGAGTAATAAAAATGTGTTGTGTATAAAAAGACACAGAACAAGGCAGTAGGACTCCAGCTTTCAGGTTACTTCAGAAAATTCTCTGTATCTGTAATCTGGACAAGTGGTACAGTAACTACAGCTGGGTTTTGTCTTTAAATGTTTTCCAAAGCAGAATGTTTGGATGCCATACTTTTCAGGCTTCCAGCTTTCCTTGAAGAAAATGAGATGGCCTGAAGGAAAGAGGCTCACTCTCAGGTTTTTGATAATTTTTGGAAGCTTCTTGGGTTGGAATATTAAGAAATATAATGTCCAAAATCATAAGTAACTTCTAAAAATCTATCTGGTTTGTTTGTAACAAGGGGCACTGATAAGATTTAGTTGTGTGAAGATTACTTAGTATAAAATATATAAATTCATTAATTGAATACATAATGTCTGTTTTCTCATGATCAAAACAGAGAAGTTCTTGAGAAACATGAGAAATTTTTCACCCCTTCACTATAAATTAATAAAAATCATCCCTTTGAGTTTTTTCTTTCTTGCAGCAGGCACTAAGAGAATGGACATGGGAAGTGCCATGGGAAGTTGGAAAGAGACACTGAACAGCACAGATGCAAGGTTAGTGTTATACAAAAAAAAGGAGTTCAGTGCATAATCTCAGCCTTGATGGAGAAGATATAGTGAAATGTTGACTTTAATTGCCATGGGACATGGATTAGCAGATGGTCCCACGGATAGACTGCTCTCCATGTCTATAAATAGCATAAGTTAATTTATGCAAGATCTTCCTTTTCTTTTACAGCTATCTCCCAACATGTCAATATCTTATTGGCAAGGAAGGACCCAGCCCCAGAGCTGGAATAGAGGCCCTGTTTCAGGCCCTGCTATCTTGTGATTATGTTACAGCAAAAAAGCATCTGATCAAGTAACTCCTGATTGAAAAGACAGGCTGTGACAGTCTGATCTGAACACACCTTCATTTCAGAAATAACTATCAGGTATCTGCAAGTCAGCTGGAATAATGGCTGGGAGAAGTGGGGGAGGCAGCGTGGCTCAGGACAGGGTCAGGGAGCCTCTCCCAGCTCCATCTCAGGCTGCTGATGGTGTTTGCTTTGCACATCTCAGCTTCCGCCTCCCCACTGCTGGGTGAATTCCTCTGCCTGAGCTCTCCCTGCCACAGTCACAGGTAAGTGACAAAAAGGTTTTGGGATGTGCCATGGCTGTGTGCAGCCCATCACCTTCAGCCTGGCCCCTCTGTACCAAGTTTGTCCCCCCTGACCTGCAGACCCCTGGTGCTGCAGCTGCCCCTCAGCTCCTCATCACTGGAGCTCTTCTTCCTCCCTACTGGCCTTTCCCAGGCCTCCCACTCTGTGTCTCTCTGGCAATTTCTGTAATGGAAAACTCACTTTTTGGTTCACAGTTTTGGCTCCTCTATCATTCAGGAAACCTCATGTCTGGAGCTGCCACAGAGTTACTGGGTACCAGAATCACATGGATATTTCTGCTTCTGGGCTTGTTAAGCCATTTGTGCCTTGTCCAAAGAACTCCTAGAAACTCCCACTTTTAAGTTCTCCATCCATCATTGTGCAAATGTTGGCATTATAAATCAGGGCCCAAGCAACTTTTTTGTCCAGATCTCCCTCGCTACTACATTGAATTAAAGAGGTACCAGTAAATATGAAATGAACAAACAATTTTCTAAGCTGCCTGTGTGCCTTTCTAAGCAGGCAGTGTTTTAAGCCAGAGCACTTTATTTTCCCAACAGTGGCAAGGTATCTCCCAGCCCCACAGGAGGGCTGAGCCATCCCCCTTCACCACCCGAGCAGCTAAATGAAAATGTAACAGAGGAGCTGCACAGACTGACTTTGTGCCATTTTGAGCCTGATATCCACCAAAATTAGCCACCAGAAATATGTTTTGATAGACCAAAGTCCACAACTTCATGATAAATCTGAGCCCCGTTTGGTTCAGTGGGGATATTCTGGATTTACCTACATGTAATTTAGAGCAGATTTTGGACCCTGCCCATGAGCATTATGCCTCTCCCTACAGGAAGGAAGATTGATTCTGACCTTACTTAAACTAAGCAGCTTTAATCGTTGGGTATAGAAACACCAAGACTGGGCTGGGGGTTGGGGACACAGACATGGGAATCCTATAATCTTTGGTTAAGTTGTAATGAAATTGTCCAGGATGAGAAGGAAACAGATGGATTCTGATTAATTTCTCACAAGTGTAGACCTCAGCATCCGATGCAACATATGTGGTGAGCAAATGTCACTCATGCCTCCAAAGTGCAGAAAAAAAATCACTATTGTCAGGATATATTCATTGGCATATTGGCTGCTGAACTCCCAAGGGTGCAAGGATGCTGTGCATTACATTTAGCCCTGAATTAAATATTCAGAGGCAGAGATACCTAACCCTTTCCTGTATGCCTCACTGGTTATCACTGTTGAGCTTAATGAATTGAAAGAGGGAGGGGAAGGAAGATTTCTCCCCCTCCTTTGTAAATCATTATTTACTGTGGAAGGAATAGCAAGATGAGTTGGTATTTCTGCTTCAGACTGTTCAGCTGACTACCAATAGAGCCTGAGATAGGGAAAATAATGCAGCTTTGAGCTGTAAATGAGCAACTACACGACTTTCACCTTGTTTTGATGGAAATCAGAGCCCAGCTCTGTGTTTGTGGAGTTGTTCTGGGTTTTGTCACTTCTATAATCTATTCCATGTAATTGCATATTTAAACAAAATGTAGTTCATTTATTGATTGCCACTATATTGTTTCAGGCAGGTAAGATAAGAGGCCAGAGCTACTTTCTCTTGTCTCCACGTTGTCTTAGGAAGTGGAAGGAGCAACGCATGTGAGTAAAGCGAGGCCCCATCTGTGCTGAGGAAAGAGATTCATTACAGCTGACTTGTCCTGTCAGAATTACTGCCCCAGACTGTTTCTGGGAAAAGGATGTCACTAAGATATCTATTAGAGTATTTCAACCACAAACTTGAGGAACAAATATTGAGCAGTGGGGGCTCCTCAGAGCTCAGGCTCTGCCCTTGGGTGCAGCTCCCCATTTCCAGTCACTCCCTCTGCAAAACCAAGCAGCATTTTCTGTCAGTGTCTTCTCTTCTAAAAATTAATTCCTCATTAGTAAAATGGGCAAAACAGGATGTTTTGCTCCCTACCTCACTGTAGGTCAGAATTTAATGCCTGTCTTAACTTGCATATTTTCCTCTCCACCTTTGGCAAACACTGCTCCGCTCACATTATGAGAAGCTTTGTTTGTCTTAATGATCTCCTTTTACCAAGTGAGCATGCATCTTTTTTGGTGGGGAAGCTGAGTCATCTCAAAAAGAGCTTTATTTCTGATTGAGGAAGATGTGGCTGATAAGGCTGGGGAAATCTTGAGACAGCCACATTTGCTGCTGTCATGCACTGGTTGAAGTTGGCTCCTCACATGCAGCCTCTTCTTTTTTACTGGATGGAAGATGCAGCAAAGCTCAATAATTGTTGGAACTACACCAAACAGCCCCCATCTGCTGGAGCCATAACCTTCATCTTGAGACCCCTAGTTTTGGAAAACTTGACCTGAGGTTCTTGTTTCCCTTTTTCACTGTTCAAAGGCATGACCTGTGCTGGACTCCAGGCTCCTCTGGCCTCGTGGAGCCCAGCAGTGTTTGGTTTGACTCCATTGCTCATTAGAGACAGCTCATTGTCTCTATGATTAAATCTTTAAAAGTTATATTGCTGATATGCTAAAATTCCTGATTTTTTCTCTTCTGGGTTGTCTCTGATGTTTTTCTCCTGTTGGTGCCTTAATTATGTACCAAAGTGGAAGTAACAATTTGTGTATCTGCAAAGCCTGTGAACACAGTGCTCGTCCTTGTCAGATGGAAACTCTTGTTTTCACTTTTTCTGTTTTTCCCATGGTTCCTGACAATGCATCACTTACAGTTCCCTCCTTTAAGCTGTAGTCAGTGCAATGAGTCTAAGTTTCATAATTGCTTGTTGCATCCAGACTGCACAAGGCAAAATCACTTAAATCCTCTGTTGATCTCCAAAGCCACTGAACAAGACTAAACTGTTTCAGTTTTCCTTGTTTTATCACACAGCACTGGAATTCCCTATAAATATTGCAGTCTGCTTTACTGTCCTGGGATTCCTTGGCCTCTAAAAGTGACATTGCAAAGCTGCATCAGGACTTTTTGACCCGGCATGTGTTGGGTGAAAACCTCATGATGCCACCCCAGCTAAATACATGGATTACTGGACAAACCTACCCACTGCTTTGCTTGGCAGAGATTTTTGTGGATAACCAGGCAAGTCTGAAGGCTTGGGAAGAGGTGAACCCAAGGAGAGTGGTGGGAGATGGATTTGTAGGGAAAATAAAATGGTGGGTGGGGAGATTTGTGTTAATTAACTGCAAAGCTACAGAGAAAAGGAATATAGAACCAACACAGAATTATCTTGTGACCAAAAATATTCCCCTAAATCAGGTGAGTGAGAATCTACTCACTCAAGTGAAGCAGTTTTCAAGGAGCAGAGATGAGGGTGGGACCTGGGTGCACATTGCCTTTGTCTCTTCAGCTGAGGCATCACACACAAAAGTCCCAATTGCTGCTTCCTGGGTACAGCAAACCAGTGGAGATATAAAATTGGGGCATAATGATGAATGAAACTGTGGGATGTGTCTAGATTATCCCAGGTTTCTAATGTATAATTGAATTATTTTCGTAAGTGTATTTCAAGCCCTTTGATTTCTGGCCTCTGTTTTTAATTACTCAGCCCCCTCTTGCCCTTGTGCATTATTATGCTGCTCATTAGCATTCAGAGAGACTACAGAAGTTTGACTTCTGAATAAAGTAGCGTACAAAAGAGAAGGGATGCTTTTTATCTTACCACTTAATAATTTAAATGGAGCCCTTTTCTTTAATCAATGTTTAATAGTACAATAGTTGTTTATTTAAACTGTGCTTTGCCTAATTTTGCAAACAAAAAAGAGAGGCAGGATAAACATGTTTAGAAGTAATAAGCCTTGTAACCATTTTAATCTTCAGAAGACTTAAAATATCTCCAGCACTTCTAATGTCTGTTCATCTCAATGAGGCAGGAACGTGGGCCCTGAATGTCTCTGTATCATTTATGCAGTGTTAAGAAGCACCAGCCTATTTTTTATTTGAGGGAAGCAGAAAACCTTGCTAATTGCAAAACTGAAAGCTACTCAGCAGCGTTAATATTGTTGGCATGACCGCCAGCTGTGATGATTAGGATGTGTGACAGAGGGAGAGATAATTTGATCACAGGCCTGGGGACCAGAAGCTCCTGTGTCCTGCTCCTTCCCAGTACACCTGCAAAGGCAAGGAAAATACAGTGAGAGATTCTGTCCAGCCCCACAGCACCCAAGATTTTTGGGAAGGTCCTGCAGGGCACAGTGGATGCCAGAAACGTGGGTGTAACTCCAGGGTGAGGGAGGGGATAGGAGCTCAGGGCTGGGCATTGACTTGTCAGAGGAAACAGCTTTATGGGGGTAGTAATTTATTACTAATAGGATAGCAATTAATAATCAGGTGTGGAGGCTCTGCATGTATGGAGCTTGCTCTGTGTCACCAGCAAAAGGGGACTTTGGATGGGATCAGAGACTGTGGGACAAAAACTGGGAGCCTGAGCCTTGGCAAGGTCAGGGGAACCCTCAGAACACAACATAAAAGAGATGGACTAAAGCCTCAGTCCCTCTGCTTGGCTCCCTTGTATGCAAAACAGGAATTGATCAGGGATGTGTTGAGGATTTAGAGATATCTGGAGACCGCTTTGGAGACATTAAAACTGGTGAGCATAATATCTGCATTTCAAAGTACTCTTTGGACCTCTTAATTCGTTTTGACAGCAACCTAGTGCTAGAAATGAGGCTGTCTTTGCTGTCTGGATGGGAAAAGTGAGGCTAAGAGATGGGAAGGAATTGTGAGCACAGGACAGCACCAGGCCAGGGAGAGCTGTGAACTCCTGTCTCCTGTGGCTCAGCAGCCCAGTAAAAACACCCACAGCTGGTGAACTGCTCCATCCACACATATCAGGGGGTTGTTGATCCTACATAATCCCTGTCTGATGTCCTGACCAGCCTACTTTCAACAAACTGTACCCCAGGCAGCAAGATGAGACCTTTATTCCTGCTAATTTGTGTCTCCTGCCCTCTAAATCTTTCCCTTTCCCATCAGTATATCCAGTTCCCTCCCTTTTACCCAGATCTACTTCTCACATTTCTTTATGCAACCTTGGAGCTCCTTCCTGCTTCTGCCTTTTCTCTTTCCCCTTTTCCAGGCTCGCTGGAGATCTGGAGGGGTGTTAAGTGTCAGGAGCAGTAGGCAAGAAGGTGACAGCTCCTCAGGTAAGGAATGAGATGGAGAGATGTGATATTCTATGGGCTTGTTCCCTCTTCTTTTGACTACATTGCAACTCCTGCTGATTAAAAGAGCATAGCTGAGTTGTGCTAACATGAGATGAGGGAGAGTTAAGGCTGGGGATTTGGATGGTTTCTTTCAGGCTAAGTGAATTTATTCAGGATGAGAGAGTCTGCTCCTGGATTATTAATTTACTATGAATGGTGGAGCAGAAGCTGCTGAGATTTTTATTGCATTTCACATGAGCACTGGAGAACTTGCACAAAGACAACTCAAAAGGCAATTTGCAATTCCACAACAGTAGCCATGAGTGTTTTCCTGTGATTAAAGTAGCCTGCTCTGTTCCACAAGGCATTTTTTCAGCGATTCTTCCAATTTAAGGAATGTTTGTCCAGGAGGATGACGATTTGTATCACAACAGGATTTAGGTAATACAGCTGACATCAACCCACTGTTGCTCTGAGCCCTGTGGTTACCTACGGTGAGACACTGCCCTCTCTCACAGAAATGAGACTCGATTCTACACATATTTAAATGCCTGACAGGCACCGAAGCGTTTATTTGGACGTCACTGTTTAGGTGAGCAGCAGAGCTACGGCAGAATCCGAGGATGTAAAGTAGGGTGATAAATAAAGGTTGTGCAGAGAGTCAGAGGCAGAGCAAGAAGGAGACTCCGTTTCCCGGTGGCTGCTGGAAAGGCTGGCAAAGTGACCCCGACTTTGTAGCCAGGGAAACACCAGCTTTCATTCAGAACATTTAAACCAAATTTGTGAAGATGATGATTTATTGATAACCCACAGGACTGTGGACATGCGGTAAGAGGAGTGGGGAGGTTCCGGCCTGAGGCCCCTCTCCCTTCTCAAGTTGCAGCTGTTTCCGAAAGATGCTGCGAACTCCGGCCCGGCTGCGAGCTGGGAAACATCTCCCGTGTCTTCCCTCGGCTGAGCGGCGACCACTTGGATGCTGAAATAAGGTCAGGACTCCGTCAGGCGATTAATAGCCAGGGCTGAGCGGAGGCTCTGCCTCCGGAAGGCAGCGCGATCTTCCCCGGCGGCAGCATCCCGACTGCCCGGGGCGGAGGGAGGGAGGAGAGGGCACCTCGCCCGAGCAGCTCCGGTTCCGCGCTCCCCGTGCGCCGTGGGGTCAGGGACCGGGGCGAGTGGAAGGAGGGAGGATGCTCTACGGAGGTGGGAGAGGCGCCGAAGCCGTAACCCCGTGCTTCCTCCCCAGGTTCTGAGGAGGAGGAGGAGGAGGAGGAGTGGGAGGGGAGTTCCAAAGCCACTTTGGGCGCTGCGCCGCTACGTGCAGGAGTCTGTGAGGAGCATCCTCCTGGCAGCTTGAACGCCGGGTGCTCTCCCCGCTCCCCTGTGGGTGATTCCGCCTTCCACACCTGCGAGACGGCGGCCAGGTGAGCGGGACCGGGCAGGAGCGGGGGCACCGCGGGGTGTGAGGCTGGGTCGGGCTGCGGCCGGGGCTCCTCTCCGGCTGTCCGGGCTGGTGCTCGATGCCGGGAGCTGCGGGCCGGGCCGGAGCTGAGGCTCCCTCCGGGAGGTGCTGGACTGGGCTGGATCCAGGGGTCCCCGCTGCGCGTCCCGGGCGGGGGATGCGTGATGCGCACCGGGGGAGGCAGCTGGGAGAGAAACATCGCTGCAGCTGGGATGTAACTTGTGATTAGGAGGGCAATTACCGCCAGTGTGGTGGCTGACAGTGGCTTATCTGTTCCCCAAGAGACCACGGGGGCTGCCCGGCCGGGGGCAGCGGGATCCCCCGCACCGGGCACCCCCGCACGGGGCACCCCGCATCCCCCGCACCGAGAACCCTGGGATCGCCCGCACCGGGCACCCCGGGATCCCCCGCACCGGGCACCTCGGGATCGCCTGCACCGGGCACCCTGCATCCCCCGCACCGGGCACCCCGCATCCCCCGCACCGAGAACCCCGGGATCCCCCGCACCGGGCACCTCGGGATCGCCTGCACCGGGCACCCTGCATCCCCCGCACCGGGCACCCCGCATCCCCCGCACCGAGAACCCCGGGATCGCCCGCACCGGGCACCCCGTGTGCCGGCAGTGCCCGCGGTGTTCTCGCTTCCCAGAAGGTTCTGTAGTGAGCCCCTCGGGCTGGGCAGGCTCCGGGAGAGTGGCTGTGTGAGTGTCAGTCCAGAACACTGCAAGTATTGATGCTGGAGTTAAATCTATCTCTGCGCTGGGGTGTGTGAGCGAAATTCATCTACTGCCCCCGTTACTCCAGTGATGAGGGTGTTGATAGCAAAGGGTCAAGCTTGATCTTTAAATATCACTCTTTACCCCCCTTCTTTTTCTTTTAAAAAGTGTTTATAATTTCAGCTACCGATTTTGTAGCTCCTGAAATACTTTCATTTCCCAGAGCAGTTGAGTTCCCACCACTGGCACTTTCGCCTTTTTGAGTGGGAGGATTGATTTACTTTCTTTAAGACAGAGCTCTAACAATACCCACTCCTTTCAGCGAGGCACGTGTAGTCTCCTGACCCCAGCAACTTCACTTTGACAGAAGAAAAGCTAGGAATAATCACTAAAGAGATGAGACTTTGCCTGTTTCAACAAGTTGCTTTGTTCTCTGCTCGAGTAATTTCCTCCAAGGCGCGTGGTCACTGTCGTTAGCAGAGGATGTGGTGATGTTAAACCTGCAGTCACCGGGGATTAATGCACGGGCATGACATCACCGACAGCCAATGAGGGAATGGGTTTGGACACGTACTGACCCAAACTGGCTCCCAAACTGGTGATCCTGCCGTGCTCCTGGGGAATAACGCCAGTTTGTGGTTTCCTAGCACGGTGCCACTGCGTTTGTCAGCCTCGTGTCCTCCTCTGAGATAGTCACAGTTATTCAGCAGCCACACGTATGTGGTTGGACTGGTTGGTTAAAGGTTTCAGTTCTTGGCAAGAGATTATTGAAGATAACCACATCAGTGCCCTGGCACAGAGGGAGCTGGTGTGACTGAGCTGGGCGCTGGCGGAGTGTAAACAGCCAAGGAGTTCCCAGCCCTCGTGGCAGGAGAGCTGCCTGAGCAGCGTGTGTGAGCACACGGTGCTTCCACCTGTAGTAAATCGCTTTCCTTTGCCTGACTGCTCGGAGCAGAGCTGCCCCCGTGGAGGTGGGCACAGGCTCCGTGCCAGGGCAGTGAGGAGGGACTCCGTGCAGCCCGGGGATGCTGCCGGGGCTGGTGAGGCAGGAAAGCGCCTCGCCCCGCCGGGCCAGTGGCTCCTGCTGTGCTCTCACCCTCACCTCGGTGCCTCCGTGCTGCCCAGGTCCAGCAGGTCTGAGGCTCTTGGCCTCAGTTCCTGTAACTTTGCCCTGAGGTTGCTCGAAAACTCAGGGTGGCTTTTGGAGAATCACAGCAGATGTTGCCTGGCATGGTCTGGCTCCTGAAATGTGCATATCGGAGTTCAGGCTGCCCCTCCTGTCTAATGTTTCCTTAACCTGCATCATTGGCTGCAGACTCATCAATTCCCCTGCAGGTCAGGCAGGGGCTTCCCCACAGGCTGTGCAAGACTGTTTCTGCCACTATCACAAATATTTGCACTCAAATCACTCATATTTCTGTTTGCTAGAATTCTCAACGCTAAAACATAAATTTTTGGGTCCAGACTTCATCCCTGAAGTCTTTTAATATTTTTTTGGTTGTGATATATAAGTAGACACACACACACAGTCCCTTATCAGTGCCATTGCATCAATAGCCCTTTGCATTGAGGGACCCACACAGAAAATCAGCAATATGACTGACATGCCTCAGAGCTGTGGGTGAGATCCTTATGCCTTCATTGCCAATAAGACGTGACAGGATACATCTAATGAATTACCTTTAAATTAGAAGGCAGTAAACAAGCCATTATTGGATTAGAGGAATATTAAAATTAGAAGAACGTTACCGTCGTTTGATATCCTGTGGCACATTTTTACCAGCTAGGAAATGACATGGGGAGCTGCAGAGAGAGAGAGAGGGTCTCTAGAGAACTGTAATGATTTTCATCTGTGCGAAATAGATTTTTTTTTAAATGCTATTACTTAGTGTCTTATGTTTAGATGATGCTGTAGCAGATTTCTCCTTTTTTCCCCTTTCTAGTTTCATATTGATGTTTGATATATTTGTCTGAGTGGCTTCAGTGCTTGTGGAAGGTACAGGTTTGACGTACTCTGATAGCTAAAAGCTCCCAATTATTGAAGGAAAACACAGGCAAAAGGGAACAAGAGTCTTGATGACAGATTTTAGTCCAATACTGAAGAGTTTTCTGCCTTTCCAGGGTGCAGAGATTGTCTGGGTTCATGCCACTTATTCCATGGCCCTTTTCCTCAGCTGTTTAGAAGGCTGTTCCAGCTCTGGTGATTGTGGAATATTATTTAAATTGCATTAAAAAGATCCACATTTCTCTGAGTTTTATATAAATTCCCAAGAATCCAGCAGTTCTCCTGGTCACACAGCTCAGGTGCAGGTGTTATCTGGTGTTACTTTCCAGATGTGGCTGCTCTCGATTGGATCTGAATTGGCAACTGGTTGGTGGTACTTGGGAGCAGCCCCTGATCTCCCCATGCCAATCTTTTATTAATTGAAGGCCAGCACCTGCTGTCCTCTCTCAGGCAAAGCTTCCCAATTAAGGACTGGGCTGAGAGTGAAAAGGGCAGAATTTGGCCAGCACTCCTCAAGTGTTAAAAAAAAATGTCCACGGAGAAGTAAACAGAAAAATATTTGATGTAAAGCAATTAATCCTCAGGCTTGTGTAAAATAAAGTTTCTTATGACATCTTGAAATTATTGTGGCTTTTTAATGCCTCCTACCTCTGTTGGCCATTGAAAAAACAAGGTCTTGAACTAAACTTGAATTTGTAAAGGTAAAAAATTGTTTTGTTTGGACTACCAATATTTTATAACTCTCTAAGACCAATCTTTTATTCTTTGAAACTCACTATCAATACGAATATGGAGCAGTAAAATACCTTTGAGTCCTAAGCCTCATTCCAGCCTCTGGAGGAAAATCTTGAGCACAGTGTTTTGTCCCAGATTTTGGAAGCACACTCAGAATAAAGATCTCTCCTGTATAAATACTTTTCATCCAAGGTATTGGATTTTCCTTGTCTCTCTCTCCCTCAGAGTTTATGGCCCTGGGACTCTTTTTCTCAAGGTCTGGTAGAACTCCTTCAGCATCTCTTTTCCCCTTTGAAAAGGCGATAAGCATCGCGCAGGCGGCTGCTTTGAAGCCGGTGCCAGCCCTGCAGATCAGGAGATCACAGCGCACTTTCACCCGGGGTCAGGCAGCCGAGCGGAGCTGCTCTGCGGAGCCACAGCATCCTGAGCACCGCAAGGACGGGATTTCTATCGGACTCGGGCTCCGAAGCCTCTTTGCTATTCTGAAGAGGCTTGCAAGGAGGAACAAAGGGCTGCGGATTTCACCCGTTTTGCTCTGTTTTATATTTCCCTGCAGTTATTTTGGAAAGGCTGTGAGCTGAAAGCCTGATTTTCTCACACTTGGTACAACTGTGCCAGAGTGAAGCTCAAATGAGGGAAAGTAGCACCGGGTATCTCCGTGACTCCAAAGGTGACCCGTTGTTTTTATTCCCCTTTCTGTTGTGTTTCAATTTCAGTTACACTGAAATTGTACAAGGAACATCTGTGGAATAAAAACCCTGGTGGGGTCAGTTCTTTCTCCTAGAAGGATATTTCCCTCTGCACAGCATCAGTACAAGTTTTCTCCCTCTTTCCTTACACATGTTGTGAGGTATAACAAGGATAAATCTATTAAGGGGCAGCAAACCCACCCTTGGTGTTACAGGGTGGTAAAAGATGGCTAAAGAACTTATTCCCCAACCCTCAGTGCAGAGCTCTTGCCCCTTTCTGTTCTCCAGCCTCTTGCCAAGCATGACCCAGTCATGTGCTACATCCCTTTGAGCTGAAGAACATGGAATCAGTTTGGACTTTCTGGTTCTGGAAGCAGCAAACCTTTTCCTTATAGGGGAGAGAGCAGAACTTGGGGGCTTGAGCTCTTAAAGCATTTTTGGCTTTTTTTCTGAGCCTGAAAGAGGCTGCTGACTGCTAAACCAGAATCATTTGAGTAATGCCTAGACATGGATAAACCAATTAAGAGGAGTTCTTTCAGCTTTTTAAAACAAATTGCAAATTTCAGATTCGTATTTGCATAATTCAGGTTATTAATTCATGTGTTTGCATTTCGTAAACTGTGTGCCAAATTCCCATTTGGCCCAAGTTTCAGAGTGTTGATCTCAAAAGGGGAAAGGGTGGAAATTGAGTTGTTGTAGGAAGCACTAAATGGTTAGTGATTTTTCTTTTCAACAAAATTAAATGAGCTTCCTTTTTTTTTTTTTTCTCAGTCAATTCCATGTCACCTTAAGTATTCAGTGAGAAATCCAGAAATTCTTAATGGATAGGATACCCAACCTCTCCTTTGTGCATGTCTGGGATTTCTATATATTGCAAGTTAATAAAGCTTCCAGCATCCATTCTGTGCACTTGTAATTAAGGGGTGAATGTACCTCGATGTCCTTTGCTGTGTTGTGGGGATTCCAATGGTGGGGATGATGGTATTTTATGCTGTTGAACACAAGCAGGAGCATCCCTGAATCTGTCTGAAGGACCAGGCTGTGGCTGCTTTAGTCTGGAGAGCAGTTACCCTCGGATTTTCCTGCTGCTGCCATTATTCACTGAGAGTTATGTGTGTTTATGATAGTCTGATCAGCAAACACAAGCGTGTTGCAGATGCAGATATATTGGGGAGTACAGTGGTTTACATTAATGGGAAGGATTTATCTTGTTGCAGTTTTGAATTTATGACACCGAGCTGTGATATTTCCCTGTTTCAAAAATGTTATATTGCAGCAGGCTGATATCAGGGTGATAAAATAAATGTTCCTTTTTTAATTCAAGCCACTGTAAGATGCTAATAATGCTGGAGGCAGGAAGAGAAATGCCATGTTTCAGAATTTACTATAATGCATCCATATTACAATTTCCTGGCAAAATTAACTTAGCTTGGACTCCTAAATGAAACTTCTTGTTATGTTTAAACTATTAAACAGGTGGGGTTGAGTTCTTTAATGGAAGTGTGGCTCTACGACAGAAGAAGGGGGGTTAATGTGCCCTGCTTAAATCAGTCTTTGGGACTCTGTTCCCTATGATTTACCAGGGCTTGTAGTGACAGGAAAAGGGGGAAATGGCTTTAAACTGAAAGAGAACAGGTTTAGTTTGAATATTGAGAAGAAATTCTTCACAGTGAGGGTGGGGAGGCCCTGGCACAGGTTGCAGAGAGAGAAGCTGTGGCTGCCCCATCCCTGAAAGTGTTCCAGGCCGGGTTGGACAGGGCTTGGAGCAACCTGGGATAGTGAAAAGTGTCCCTGTCAATGCTGAGGTGGGGTTTGGAACTCTAAGGTCCCTTTCAGCCCATACCTTTCTATAATTCTGGGATAATTCTAAAAAGAAAATAGAGAAGCTCTGGTTGCTGGTGATGGTCTCTTCACTGGGCATTCAGGAAGTCCAAGTTCCTTGCTGGTTTCCTTCCAATTTCCTGGCAAATCCCTAGCAGACTGGGTCACCAGGGAGGAAGGAGGGCTCCTCCCTTCCCCTTTTCTGTCATCTCCTCCCCTGGCCAGTGCCAGGGTCTGTGGCAGAGCCAGGGCTGTACTCAGGACACCCATTTGCCTTACTCCATGAAAAAGTAAGAGAGTGTGAAGGAAATCTTTATAATCTTAATAACAGAAGGTGTTGTGGCTGTGGTGCTCTGGGGCTTCCTCCCCGAGGAAAACTGGGATGCAACTGGAATTGGCCCAGCACGGATCCAGGCAGGGGTAAAAGGCTGATCCTGGTGTCTGCTGGGCTGGTGTTGGCTGTGTCACTGCTGGTGCTGAGCACTGCCAGGGCAGTGGCTCTGAAGCACCATGGTTGGAAGTCAAGTGCTGTGAAAATTTCCCCAAACCCAGATCCACAGCAGTGAGTGGAGCTGCACATAAACAGGCCATTGAATCTCAAAAAAGGAATAGTTATTTTGTGGAATATAGAGAGGTTGTCATGTGTGTGTGTTCCTGCTGCATTACTCAGTTAAACAGTGCCTCTGAACCTCTGAGTTAATATCCATTGTTTGGAAGCACATCACAGAGTAATTGAAATTGGGTTATTTAACTGCAAAGTACTACTGGAGTAAGAGCTTAACTGTGGAAATACCTGCCAGTTATGTGGTGTTTGGGCTTAACTGGGGCTGAAGGGGGAAAAAGCAAGATAATTATTTTAGTACTAAAATACTACTGAAGTACTCTCTCCATATTTTTGGTGTGCTGCTGAAATCATTAATTCTGCTTTTATTTAGTAATAGATCTGTTTCTGTTCAGGGACCACTGAAAGAACAAAATTTTGTTAGATCAAATACCTTTTAAAAACCTGTGCTGGTTGTCTTAATTTAAGAGAGTAGAAGGTGAAAAGGACTATCCCTCCTTTTCTACACCAAATTATCATGGAGAGATGGATCTGAGGTGAAGTGGGACAACTTCTGGCAGAATGAGTGTAACCTTCCACCTGAGAAATGACACTTCATTAAGTGTTAGAAATTAATTGGTAAATTTGGCTTATCCACACACTGAAGAGCATTTCCCTCCAGAATGCTTCCTCCTTGTAATGCTCAAATGTATTTTTGTGACATACATTTCAGTTTAACAATAGAAGAATGGTCACAGAAGCTGTAAACATTTAAGAAAAATTACTGTTTGTAACTCTGAAAAAGGGGCAGCCCCTTTGAACACAGTTAGTGCAGCCACTTTAAATACAATTACTCTCCCTCCAGTGTGTATCATTACCCTGTGAAATGCTCCAGGTGAGGTTTCCTCACTGCTTGCACCCCAGACTGAGGTGGGTGATGGTTTTGGGTGGATGAACAGGGAGCTGCTTCCTCCCAGTGTCTTTGCAGACAGCTCTAGGAATGAGAAGGAAAACAGATAGTTCAAACAAAACTGGTTTTTGCATGTGTTAAACATCCTTTTTATTGAACATGTTCTTCAGCAATGGATAAACTATTACTGCTAAATCTTGCTTGGAAATGTAGTGGAGACAACCAGCTCTTTGTAATTAGCACACTTGGAATATGCATAATTGTATTATAGCTAAAGATCTGATCTACCTTCTGTGTTTTCCTCATGTAAGAGGAAAAACAAAGCCCGAATAAAGCCAAATTAGTCTTATTTTAAATGCTCTTTTTTTCCCCCAACAGAAGAAACATCTTCTGTTACAGTTAATGAGCACTGTTGTCTTTTGTTTAAAGTCTTTGTTACAGAGGCTTAGAGCAAAAGGGCTTTAATAATAAAAAAGGCCTTATTCTCTGGAATGTCTGTCTGATAATAGACTGCCTGATTTAAGAATAATGCTGTAAAAGAATTAGTTTTCAAACAAATAATTTTCTATAACTAATTGGAGGGCAAGTGGAAAATCTTTATCCTTCAAATAAATGTATTGTGTCTCTTTAAATATCCAAACAATTTTTCCCTCCTATTTTTCCACCCTCAAGACAAAAATAATATCAAATCTCATTCAGGTTGTACTTAAATATGACCAAACTGATAATTACATTATTACAGAGAAGGGCAGGATAGCTGGAGGATATGTACAAGGTGCATTAGTACTGCAAATAGAAGCTGATTTACTTATTGATAGTGGAGACACGTTTTAGTCACTTTATAGAATTAACAATTGATCAGCTTGTTAGGTTCTAGTTCTTCATAAGCACAGCATGTTTATTCATTATTGTCATTACATGGTGCAGGCAGCTGAGGTCATGATTAGCAAGGCAAAAATCTAAAAAAAATTTAAACTTCATTAAATATAACTTCTGCAATGGGCAGTTTCTGAGCAACGCACCAATTCTCACTTCTCTGACATAAATACAACTTATACCTGCCTGGCTAATTTGCATTTCATTAACATTTTTCAGACCCATCAGATCTATTTGTTTTGCCAAATGCCAGCGATTCAGGCTTGTAAAATTGTAATAAGATGGGCAACATAAAAGCATTGCTTTCAGATTGCCTCGGTCACTGTAAATATCCCCCAATCTGCAGCACTGCCTCTGATAAACAGAACACGCTGCTGGAGGAGAATGGGGAGATGTTATTCCAATAAATATATCCATGATTGTTTCTTACTAAGGGTAAGTTATGTTTTCTAAATCAGCATTGACTTAGGCTTGAGCAAACCCAATAGCAAAAATTCCCACAGAGGCTTCTCCTGCTGTATATGACTAATATATTAAAGAAGATAAATAGTCATTTTTAAAACTTGTTACACAGTAGGATTGAACACAAGAGGAAACCATTATACAAATCTGAAACTTAAGGTCACCTTGAGAAGAAAAGGACACTCCAGATGACTAGAAAAAGTCTGTTTCCTCCAGAAATTGAGATGCAAAGTTTACTCTTTCCACGGTGTCTTTTGTAAAGCTTTAGAATCCCAAGTGTAAAACCAGAGTCTGTTTTGATGTGCAAATATTTCAGAACTGTGTAGTGGATAGGCATTTAGACACTCGAATCTAACCAGAGCTACAGATGAGCTTCCAGGCTCTTAGTAATAAATAAAATACAGAATAATAATTAATAAATAATAAAAACCAGAATATAAAGCTTTTTTCAGCTTTAAACCACTATATAAAGTGGTTTTCATTATATAACCCAAAATTAGGGCTGAACTTTCTAAAACATTTCATTAGACTGTTTTAATAATTTTCTACCTTTTTTTATTTCCAAGCATTTAAAAAAATCATGATGTGTATTTTAGTCATGCTGAACACTATTAAGCTTTTGGTTATAACTCAGACTTTTAGGAGTATGAAAATGTGCTCAATACCATTTTCTTAGGGCTTGCTAAAAAAGTTAATGAATTTTTTTTCTATTAGTCAGTCCTAGCATAGATAATACTGCTCCCTTGTTTGAGCTGTAACAAATCAGGACAACATTGATTTTCTTTAAGAGATGAATAATGAAAGATCTACATCCTTAAATATGTAGATAAAGATAAGTAACTTAATTAAAAAATTATCAGTGGAAGGTAGTAAGATGAATTAGCTGTTTTAATTTGTTGTATATGTCAATAAGCTGTACCATAACCCGGAGTTTTACATAAAATCCATTTATGATATCTTTTTCTTCAATTTTCAGTTAATTTCACAGTATCTTTGGCTGCTAATTCTTTTGGAAATCGCTCATGGCTGGGGAACATGAAATCCTTGGAGCTGTCTGCCCTAGCTTCAGCTGTGCAGGCGTTGACTCTGCAGATGTTTGATGTCCAGAGTGGTGCAGCCTGATGAAAATAGTTCTGCCCTGATCAATAGTGCTGTTTACAGGCTCTGTCCTCGGCGGTGAAGTCAGGTTGGGGAGCCTGATGGTTTTCCCAGTGACTGGCAAATTCTGCTGTTTGATCACATGTGCTATGAATACCCCAGCTGGCGAAATTCCAGGCTAAATTGCTTGCTATTTTTTGACTGGCTTTACAAATTATGCATGATGAGAAAAAGGGGGGCGTCTCGGGGCCTCCGTCTTTCATCCGGAGCTGCTTTTAATATCCAGGAGGCATCAGCAGGGTACACAGGGCAGGGGAGGAGCTGTGAGGAGGAGCTGTGAGGAGGAGCTGCTCTATTAAGATGTGATATCTGATGTTATTAAAGGAGGAGACAAACAGCCTTGTGCTGGAAGGGCTCCTCTGAGTCTCACACTCGAGGGATTTTCAGTCTGGCTTTCACGGAGCAGGCACCCACACAGGTCCCACGGGTGGATTCTCTGGTGGGAATGATGATGGGTATGGCACTGCCCCTGGAATAAGGCTTTCACATTCCTCATGCTTCAATTCCAAGGGACTCACGGGTCCTGCTGGTTTTCAAGCTTGAATCACCAATCTCAGTGCAGCTCCAAATGCATCATTTGACAAGCACGGCTGAGCTTCTGCCTCAGGCCCGTGGGTCACTGCCTTTCTGTGCCAAATGCACTGTCCAGTGGCTGGGTTGGAGTTCAGGTATTCCTGTCTTTTTTAAACATCTCTGTTTGTTTTCTAGGGTAGGACAGAGATGCTTCACAAAGATCTGTGGATTTTGCCTTCTCCTAACTCAGGACTGCCCTGTGCAAAGTGACTCAAACAGGGGCAGCTTGTGGGTGGGCCATGCCTGTAATGGGAAGGGGCTGGGGAGACTTTATAAAACCTCTGGGTAAAGAATTGCTTGGCAGACAGGACATGATTTGAGCAGGATGTCTCTGCAGAGCTCCCACAGGATGGCTTGACAATAAAGTGTGATTTGGGCAGCAAATTTTACTCTTTCTGCTCCACCCAGCAAGGTCTTGCCAAATTCCAGAGTGTTGGGGATACTCTGGTGCTTCAGGCTTTACTTTGTTTTACCTTTAGTCATTTATTCTTACTTCAGCTCTTGATTAAACATAATATTTGTGTCTCTGAGAAGAGTAACAAACACTGTGCCACACTGTGGATCTTGCTCTGTTAGGGGTAATGGATGGGAGTCAGTGTTTCTTGTCCAGAGCAAGACTGTCAGAATCAGAGATGCAAATAAGAGCCAAGGAAAATGAATTGTCTGCATTTTTATCACATGGTGCTCAGCAGGTCTTTCTCAGAGATTTTTTTTTAAAGGAAATTCTGTTCCTACTGCAAGTTTACTAAAATTTACCCACTCACAGCAGAGATTGTGCCCTGTCCTCTGTGATAGGGGAGCAACCTCTGGATTTTCCCTTTTGTTTATGGCTTTTGCTCAACATTTTTCAAGACACAGACAGGACCTGGCTGTGGTTCTGTGTTTTGGGACATGCAGCTCAGGACAGGAGTGGCCAGAGGTCTCTGGTGGGTGAGAGCTTCAGGGGGTCCCAGATAACCTCCAGCTGTTTCCAGATGTTGTAATGGATTTCAAGCTGGGCTCTGTGCTCAGAGAGCTCTGCTGGCTCCTCCTGAGTGGAGAGCAGGAAGCTTCAGAAAGCAACACTTTCCTGTTAGTGTGACCATCATAGGAATATTCCATTATTAAATTAGAAATTTTTCATATTCTTGAAGACTAAATGCTGAGACCTTCAGGTTAAAAAGGCAATAGATTATTTATGCTGTGCTGCTATTCTCAGGTGATAAATTGGATGGTGTTATTGCAAGCAGTGAAATAATTAAGAATTCTGGTGCTATTGAGAAGTCAAATTAGAAAGGATAAAATCATGGCTTAAGAAACCAACTGTCTTTGGCTGGAGAGCAAAAATAATTTAAAATGATAAACCATACCCTCCACTGGCCATTTATTCTGGTTTGTGCAGCAGCATCAGTGTTCCAAGTAGGTTCTTCTGTCTCTCTGACACACAGCTGCTGCAAGACATTTTGTACTCACAAGTACCTCCTCAAAATCACACAATCTGAATGAAGCTGAACAAATACATGCCCAAGTGTCTATTCTATTTGCCAAAAGCCATCAGCCTAGAAAAAGGATCAGAAAAAATAAGGGTGGTTGTACTCTCTGGAAAATGTCCTTTGGGTTTGGCTCACTAAACAATTTCTGTGAGCAGAGAAGTGAATTTTTGCCACTGTCTGTCAATTTTAATGGAAGATAGAGGTGGACAGGACTTCATCCTTGGTTTAAAAATGATGTATTAGACTGAATTGGCAGTACATAACTATGTAAAAACATGTGGGGTCTTCCTAGTGCAAGGCACAGCTCTAAATTAAAAATCTATATCTTCCTTTTTGGATGTGGTGGTACCCTCTAGAGAGGGAGGGTTTGGCTGCCTGCAGCCTCTCTTGCTAATATTAACCAAAACTTCTGACATTTGCAAGGAGGGGTTTCAGTTGGTGAGGGGAAAATATAAGTCCAGTAAGTAATTTTTTAATTAGTGTTGCTGTTTCTCATTTAATTAGTGACCAGTACTAAAGAAGTGGAAGACCTAAATTCCTACTCTGGTCCTGAGATGAAGCCCATTTTTAATGAAAGCAGTTTTTAATGTAAACCAGTTCTGTGACTGTCTTTGCTGTCTTGCCTCTTGCCAGGCCATGGGAATGCTGTGTGCAATAACCCTGGAATTTGAACCAATGGTGCAACCACCCCATGAACCTCTTTAAAAACCTGTCTCACAGTGCAGGAAACTCAAGTGGGAACAGTTAAACTGAGAGAGTTCCACTTTTGTGTTCCAGTTCATCAATCTTTAAAGAGACACTAGTAGGTCAAGTGGGTACAATGCTGATCGATGAACAAGAAGAATCCCTTTTTAAAGTCATCACAATTTGTCTCCAAGGGGCAATAGAGAAAGGAAAATAAAAAATCCAGTCACTGGGGTCCTGGTAGGGGAGAACTTAATTAGCTGAGCACTGACACACTCTTTAGAGAGCTGTCCTTTAGAGCCCATAAGGGATTTGCAGTCCATTGCTTTCTTGGAGGGCAGGTTCCCTGCAATGTGACAGTGACAAAACCTCTCTGTCCCCCCCAGTCTCTTCCCAAAGGCTCCTTGTTGGGTACCAGCACCTCAGGAACAGCCAGGACATTGCCTGGCCATCACCTGAAAGGCAAATACCTGCTGGGCAGGACAGCAGCAGCTGTCTCAGGACCTGGCAAAATGCTCATGGTTGATCTCATTTGAGTTACACTTGGGTTCCAAGCAGTGTACTGATAAAGTTTGTGTGGCAGAGGTAAATGAGGCACATTGAGGGGATATTTTCATGGTATTTTTGGTAGGGAAAGCTTCTGGAAAGCTGAAATGACTATTCAGTTGCCCATCTGAAATCACAGAAGGTGATATCTGAGCTGTTCCAGACCTGTTGCTGATTCCAATATAATTGAAATTTGGGGGTTGCTCTCTCTATTGTAGTCAAGTTTGAGTACTGTTTCCCCCAGGACAGAAATTCACAGTCTATTTACTCAAAAATGGAAAAAATATGTGCTGTGGGAATCTGAAAGCCAGGGTTCTGTGAACAGTCAGAAATCAGAGAAATGGAAGACTCATGCTATCCATTTCCTTAAAAAAAAAAGTTCAGCAGAAATATCTGAGTGTCTGCCCCAGGTGACTGAAAATACTGCTTCTTATTCAGGTGCCAATATCCATAAGTTCTTACAAACTCAGGAAGCACAACCCAACCCCTGGCAAACAATATCTCATTGCTAAAAGGGAGAACTTAATGTGCCACCATGTTAACTTTTTTCTGTGAATCTTGAGGTGGTTTTTTTTCCCCATAAAATCCCAGTTTCCTGGACGAAAATAATTGGAGGAGATTTTTCTTTTCTGTTTTCTAATTATTTTTAAGAGCGTTAATAGCTCTCTAGTGGTGATGAGAAGCTGATTAAAAGCTGATTGTTGTCTACCTTGAAAATAAACAATCAAGGATTTGTTACTTTCAACAGATCTCACATCTTTAAGGCAATCATAATTGCCTTCAAGAGAGGCAGGGGAAGTGAGGGGAATCTCATACTTCATTTCCAACCCTGAGCATTTCAAAGCATAATCAAAATTATACCACTTACCCTCCCTCTTGCTCTTCTCATCAATCATGCACATGGTTACATGATCATGAAGAGGCTTTTGCATGAATGAAGGACAGAAAAAAGAAAAATCCATTGTAGGCAGATTGGGAACTGAAAGCCTGAAGTTCAGCCTCCTCTGAGCTTTGTGAAAATGAAAATTAATATTATTAAAAAAAAGAAGAAGAGAGAGAGAGACCAAAACCCATATAAAAAAGAAAGTTTCTAGCCTTAGCCATGCAGAGGACATGGTGTTGCTCATTCAAAGTCTGGCTGGGCTCATAGTGAAGCCAGAGCCACTGGCTGAGCCTTCTGTATGGAAATAAATTGTTCCTTAAGCTGTGATGGGTGCTGGAAGGAGGAGCCTCTGACAATTCAGGTACTTGAGAAGGAAATACCATGTGAACACCTCTCTCTAAGAGGGGCTGTGCAAGCAAGAAACACAGAGGGCTGAGATTCACAGGGAAGGAGGCATGAAGGGTCGGGCAGGAAGAGGAAAGGATGGAGGAAATTCCTTCTGGAGGTGAGGAGCAACATTTATGGGACTTCTGAAATTTTCTTGCATAAGGGAATGCACTTCCTGGTGTGTCTGGAAATGAAAATAGCTGAGAGTGTTGCTTTATGTGCTCATATGGGGGTTTGGAATTTTTCTGGTTCCAAGGAGAAAGGCAGGCCTGCTGGAGGGACACAGAACCTGTGGGGATGTGATGGGCAGGGCTTCCATCCAGCATGAGTTGCCAAACCATAGAAAAGCAAATACAGCTCTGAGATTGGTTCTAAATATGCTTTTGCTCAGTTAACAAGAATCCAGACTGAACAAGACTGGGTTCTCCCTTAAATGCAGTTGTTTATTGCCACAAGTCCAAGTCTCCATGCCATACAATTGCCTCATTTTTGCCAATCTGTGATGTGACACCTTTTACCTTTGAGTAACAACTCCTGAACTGGTGGGTCAGGAATCCTATTCTGGAATTCTCCTGCTTGGTAGAGCAGTGTTTTTCCAGAGTAACTTGAGGAATTTACTGGTAAGCAAACAATGTTTTCTAATACTGGATAAAAATCTGATCCCATAGCATCAAAGTCCAGTGACAAAAACAGATCAAGAATCTGGGTTATGGCTGCTTAGTCTGTGCTTCCCTCGCCCTGTACAAGCTCTATCCTTCATTACAGAGATTATGTATGTTAGGGGCAGAATTTTAAACCACCCCAAGATGACTGTGTTGTTTTTGTTACCAAAATGGGAATATAAAAAATGTTACTTTCCAATTTCCTTGGAGCTATCCTGTCCTGCCCCAAGCCTGACAGAGAGCAGGGACAGCACACCACAAGGTACTTTGCTGTTGCTTTATGTAGTGGATAACACAGGTGCTAAAAAATGTGTGTTCAGCCTGTAATTACACTTCTAGAAATTTAGTGCTGTATTTATGAAAAGCTTTTCCTTAGAATCTTTAAATAATTAGCTAATGAGTCCCAAGTGGAACAATTATCCCACATACCCAGGCAGTTGGGATTCTTCATCAGCCAACGTGCATCCAGTGCTCATAAAACATGCTTGTGTTCTAAAAGCAAAGCTGGCTCTTCTGTGCTTTCCTCTTGGAGTGTTTCAGGAATTGAAACAAAAGCAGGGACCAGGTTACATTGGTGAAAATGAAGAAAATGTGGGCCCTGGTGCTATCAGGGCCTGATACAGCTCAGGGAAAAAATGAGTGGAAATGCTGTAACTGTGAGTGAGGTGTTTTGGAGAATAATGAGAATGAAATATTTGAATGCAGTAGAACCAAAAAGAACCAAATTTGGTTGCAAGAGGACCCTAAGAACCACCAGAAATGTATCTAAATACAACACACCCTGACTCTGCCTGCATGAAAAACCCAACATGTGTAGGAGGCATTTTCAGTCTGCCTCTGCCATGATTTTCCTTCAGTAACCTCTGACTTGATTCAGGGTATTGAGGATGACACTGAACAGGGACTGACTGCCTCACGTTTATAACCCAGTGATTTTTTTTGCTCAAAGGCACAGAGGATATGTAGTCCCCGAGCAAAAATGTAACCCACCCCATGGATGGACTGTGGAGCCTTGACTATCCCACAGGTGCTCATCCAACTTAAAGAAATCACAAACTAGGCTCCACAAGATTTTGAGCAGTTTGTACCACCAGTTTCCCCTCCCGCCTTAGATATAGAAAGTTTCTCTTCATGCACACACCAATTAATCTTTGCAGGACACCGAATTAATTTTTATGCTCTTTGCAGTAGCTACAGAGAACCACTTTAAATCCTGCCCTTCTTTAAAGCAAGCCTCTTCAAGGAGGCAGTTGTCACAAACTCTCTTTTCTTGACTAAACAGACACAGCTACTTCCACTTTTCCTTACCACTTGCACTTGCTGACTCTTAATTTTCATGTTATTTCCCTTGGATTGCCTCTTGTCCTTAATTTGAGCAGTCACCCCATAGTCAGGGATTATCTGCTTCTTGCATGGGAGCCCTGGGCTGGCCCCCACACACCCAGGACAGCTCTGGGACCTCCCAGTGCATTATCCAGAGGCACAAATGGACATGAGTTTTCCTCCTCCACCCCTTCCATCCATTCCTCCCTCCTCTGAGCCACCTCTGCAAAGAAACCCACCAGCTCAGCTGGGTCCCTGGTGAGAAGGAAGGGAGGTGAGTGACCTGCTCTATAGCAGGTCAGTTATCTTTGCCTTCCATGGGAGAAATTAAATTCTTCCCTCAGTTCAGGGGGTAGAAAACAGTGTTTTATGGCTCAGGATAACCTGTGCAACAACTTTAATGCTTTGCTACCTGGCAGGCAAAGTGTACAGTAGGGGAAAATGTGTTTTTGCTGTGTCTGAAACATCCTGCTGAAGAGATTTCTTTCAAGGACGGTTCTCTCCACACATTTTTTTTTGTGTGCTGCCTGCTTTAGATGAGAACTGCTCTGCTTCTGGGAGGGCAGCTGGGAGTGGAGCAGGGCACTGTCTCTGCTCTGGGTCCTCTTTGAACAGGGTTGGAGTTATTCCTGCTCTCCCTTGAACAAAGTGCCTGAAGCCTGCACATCTCTTAAGCAGGGTTTGCACAGGGGGTGGAGAAGATTTTGAGCTGCAGTGAGGGGCTGAAAGAACCTGGGTAATCACAAGGAAAAATTCTTTCTGATAAAGGTAATTGGAAGAGTTGAAATGCTGGGCTGTAATGAGATCTCCTGTGTTGGCTGTCCACATTGGTAAGTCTGTGCAGCCTTTAAAATGAAACCTTCATGGTGATACCTCCCTTTTCAGGAGTTTGGTTTAGTGGGGTGGTGGTGAATAATAAATAATGTTGAATGGAAAAAAGGGTCTATTCTGCCTCCACTTGACAGTCAGAATAGCTGCACTTTGCTCTGTGAGCAGTCCTCTTGGTCTTGGTGGACTTTATCCTGGAGCAAAGATGAGAACTCACTTTGTGTTGAGAGAGCAGAGGAAGCAACAGCTTTGATTTCAAACTCCTCCTTACTCTCTGTGGACTTTGGGTTTTCTGGCAGTCAGTCCCCTGTTCCTGAATTTGTTTCCTGATCCTGTGCACTGCTCTTTCTGCTTCTATGTGACCTGAGCTCTGCCAGCTCAGATTTGGAGCCACAGACTCTCACTTAAAATGAGTCCAACTGAAAAGCCTTTTCAACAGATCATCCACCCAAGTCTCTATCATGACTCTGGCACTATTAACTGAGGAAGTCTGTGGTGTCTGGGCCAGACAATTAGGGTGATTGAGGCATGTTTTGCAGGATATCCTCCCAGGGCATCATCTTTAGACGCCCATATCAGGCAAAAGGTTTGTTCTCGTGTTCAAAGGAGGTGGTGAGGACAGATTTACCCTGGAGAACTCCAAATGCTGCTGAAGACAGACTCAGTTCCCCCAAACCCATGGCCCAGAGGATGTCTGTCTGTGTGTGGATGGTCTGGCTGCTTGTGTGGTCGATACCTCCTGTCATGTGGATAAAACAGCAGTTCAGTTCTCCCTCCTCAGGGGATGTGGGGTTTATTTTCTCTGGCTCTCACTGGCATTGTTTTCTTTTCCTCCCCACCTCCCCAGCTGCTGTTAAGTGAGATTTTGAAATATTCCTGTGGAAAGGGCTGACTAGGGGTGACAGACTGAGCTGCTGCCAGCAGAGAATGATGTTGTAAATGGGACGTGAGGTCATAAAAAACCAGTTCAAAAATTGCCCCTGAAGGGTGTAGGGAACCTGCTGGGGTCTGAGAGGGCTGGGCACTGCTGCAGTGCCCCCATGGTGTTTTGGATACCTGCCTGGCTGATTTTTGTGCAGTCCAAAGAGCCTTCTCACTTCACTTTGCCATGGGGAGCTCAATGTGAGCAGATCTCCATCCCTCAGAGATTCCTGTAGGGAAGCAGAAGAGCTGATGTCAATTTTGGGAGTAAAGGGAAGAGGAAACAGGCCCAATAAAAATTCTGCTTTCTTGCACTGAGTAGTACTTCCAGTACCTGAAAGGAGCCTACAGGAAAGATGGAGAGGGACTTTTTACAAGTGCATGAAGTGACAGGAAAAGAGAAATGGCTTCAAACTAATGGAAAGTAGGTTTCTATTAGATATTAGGAAAAAATAATCTACTGTGAGGGTGGTGAGGCCCTGGCACAGGTTGCCCAGAGAAGCTGAGGCTGCCCCATCCCTGGAAGTGTTCAAGACCAGGTTGGACAGGGCTTGGAGCCACCTGGGATGGTGGAAGGTGTCTCTGCCCATGGCAGGGGTGGAACAAGGTGGGCTTTAGGGTCCCTTGCAACCTAAAGCATTCTGTGATTCTGTGATTGTACTACATGGGTAACTTTATATCCTCTCTCAGTTTGCACAGTGCCTTCCTACCTGGTGTAACCCTTACTTGGTGTGAGTAAGGATTGGCCTCTAAAGGCCGGACACATCCCCGTGGGAAAACAACCGGGATGTATCAGGAGGTACAAGCTGGAAGGTGCAGTGCTTAAAGTGAGGTTAATTAACTGTTGGAATAACTCGGCCGGGGTGGATTTAGTGACACTCAGAGCCTTCAGATGGAGCTGCAGTTACGTGAGCTGATGCCGCGATTCCTGGGTGAGGGTTAAGGCACCAAATCCAGAATGTGGGGCGCGTTATTTCCCTGTATCCGCCCATTGCTGGGGCACCTGGAGGACACGGCGGTCACCGTGATGTGAAGGCCAGCACGTCCCCGCCGTGCCCACGCTCCGAGGGCGGCCTGAGCCCCCGAACCCCGTGACAGCGACGCGTTAATGTGATTAATGACGGGCGCTAATTGTCACGGACAGCTGCGCCGGCACAGAGGATCCCTCGGGGCCGGGTGGCTCCGGGGGGTGCGGGGAGCGGGGCTGCCGGTGCAGCCGTGCGGGAGAGGATGGATGGGATTCCCGAGCGCTGCCAGGAGCCGGGAATGGGGAAAGATGCCCATGGAGAGGAGCAGGGAGCGGGGCTGGGCAGTGCAGCCGTGCGGGAGAGGATGGATGGGATTCCCGAGCGCTGCCAGAGGCTGGGAATGGGGAAAGATCCTCATGGAGAGGAGCAGGGAGCGGGGCTGGGCAGTGCAGCCGTGCGGGAGAGGATGGATGGGATTCCCGAGCGCTGCCAGGAGCCGGGAATGGGGAAAGATCCCCGTGGAGAGAGAGGCGCGCGGCCGCCAGGGGGCAGCACCGCCCCGAGGGATCCTCGGAAAGTGCCGGGAGCGGCCCCTGCACCCCCAGAGGGACATCAGTGACCCTCGGGACNGCCCATGGAGAGGAGCAGGGAGCGGGGCTGGGCAGTGCAGCCGTGCGGGAGAGGATGGAGGGGATTCCCGAGCGCTGCCAGAGGCTGGGAATGGGGAAAGATCCCCATGGAGAGGAGCAGGGAGCGGGGCTGGGCAGTGCAGCCGTGCGGGAGAGGAGGGATGGGATTCCCGAGCGCTGCCAGGAGCCGGGAATGGGGAAAGATCCCCGTGGAGAGAGAGGCGCGCGGCCGCCAGGGGGCAGCACCGCCCCGAGGGATCCTCGGAAAGTGCCGGGAGCGGCCCCTGCACCCCCAGAGGGACATCAGTGACCCTCGGGACATCAGTGACATCATCCACCTGCGGGCTCTGTACCCCCATAGGAACATCAGTGACCCTCGGGACATCAGTGACGTCATCCACCTGCGGCCCCTGCACCCCCAAAGGGACAGCAGTGACCCAAAGGGACATCAGTGACCCTCGGGACATCATCCACCTGCAGCCCCTGCACCCCCAACGGGATATCAGTGACCCTTGGGACATCAGTGACCCTCGGGACATCATCCACCTGCGGCCCCTGCACCCCGACAGGGACAGTGACCTGTGGCTCTGGAACTGCCCCGTGCCAGGGGACAACACCAGCACACAATCAGGGATGGTTTGGGCTGGAAGGGACCTTAAAGCTCTTCTCGTTTCACCCCCCTGCCATGGGCAGGGACATCTTCCACTGTCCCAGGGTGCTCCAAGCCCCATCCAACCTGGCCTTGGACACTGTCAGGGATGGGGCAGCCACAGCTTCCCTGGGCAGCCTGTGCAGGGGTCTCCCCACCCTCACAGGGAAACTTTTATATAACATCTAATGTAAATCTCTTCTCTTTTCATTTAAAACCATTCCCCCTTGTCCTGTCAATACCTGTCTGTGTAAAAAGTTGCTCTTCCTCTTTTTTATAAGCCCCCTTCAAGTACTGTCACTGAATACTTTCCCTGTTTATAGTGATTTAGCCCCAAAATGGGGGCTCTGGGTTGGTCAGCCAGAGTGTAAGTGTTTGCTTTAGCTCTCTCTTTTGTCTCTAGTTCCACTCAAACAGCAGCAGTTTTCAAATACTCACTGTGACCTGACAACATTTTTCCCCCTCTTCTAAGAAATGTCAGATATTGCCCTGTTTCCTCTTTGTTTTCCTCTGTTCAATAGGAGATAAGAGTTCAACCAGGCTGACAATGGGGTTAGTCAGGGTGGCAAATCCCCTGAGCAGTACATGGCCCCCAAATTTCTTTCCTTCTCATCCCTTGCTTTACACAAAAGGAATCTTTAAGGGATGCACAGTTGTATTTTAAGTGAGGAATTATTCAGAATGGAGAAATTAAGGCCTTTTAAATATTTAATGAAAGGAGGTTTTCTAAATTATTTAATAGCTTATTATAAAAGATGGCATAAAATGGTTTAGTAATTTATTCTTTGGAGAAAGTAGCTGTAAAAAGCATTTTACAACATGTAAATATTTGTAGGAAATGCACCTAATTTAAAATGTTATCTTATTCCATCTGTCAAATGAATTACACAGTGCCTATACAGTTTTCAAATAACTTTAGACCTTTATTGTTTCTGTTCTTGAAATGCTTCCCTGGCACAGGGAGATGCTGTTTACACCCATTCTCCTGGAGTGCAGAGGCACCAGAGAGCAGACTCTGTTGGGACCTGACCATTGCAATTCCCTCCAGATCCCAGAGCCCACAATCTCCATTTGCCCCAAACACTGACTCAGGGGAGTGGTGTAGCCTCTGGGGAACTCCTGTGCCAAGCAGGACTTGCCCATGGCCAGCCCATGCATAAATACTGAAAATGGAGCCCTTCCCCTCTCCCCTTCCCTCTTCCTTCTTTTCTGTCTTAGCTGGAGATGGAGGTGGGGTTCAGTTGCTCACTGACTAGAGCTCATTGTATAAAACAAACATCTCTCTTTTCCAAAGTGATGTGTCACCCTGAGACAAGGCAGGGGCCAGCAGCTGAACCCACTGCTCACAAAACACACACAAAGCATGCTTTTGCCATGAAAAGCCTGGAATTCCTTGTACAGTTATTAACCAGGTTAGCCTCTTGTTTCTGTTCTGATCCCTCTCCTTTATTGACATAAACCAGCTGGAGCTGGTTTCAGGAGTTTGCCTTAATCTCCCCTCATACAACTCTATTTCTTAAAGAAATATCACTGCCTGGAAGGCATCAGAAAGCCTGGAGATATGCAGGTGGATGTATCATCTGTCACTTTTGCTGCATCCACTTAATTAGAATGAGTTGGGCTAATCAATACTCCCTTGCCTTTTGCCAGTGTTTAACAAGTGTTTACAGAGCAGGTTGCACTGACATTTGTATTTACCTGTAGATGCATCTGCACGGGGTTTTATTTTCCTCTCTAATAAAAATTATGGAACAGATAAGCACTAAAACCCAAGTTAGTGTATTGCAGTATTGATTTCTACAAGAGCACTGTAAGAATGTATTTATCTACCTGTCCTATTATGAAATGGGTAAAAATGTACCACATAACCATTTCAGTCAGTCAATGCTACACTGAAAATCCTGTTTGTTTGCTTCTTCTTAATAGGCCCTTTGAGGCACATTGGTTTTTTATTTTTATTTTTTATTCTATCTGTATTTGTGGAAGAAAGGATTAATACAGGATGGTAGACCTTTTTTTTAAGACAACTCTTTGCCTGTATTTTGTTTTGATTTCCACTGCTGATTTGATAGAACTGCTGATTTTGGCTCGCCCTGGAACTCCACCTTGGAAAGCAAAGAGAATAAAATGTGATTAATTATAGATTTCTGGCCTGGCACTTCTTTAATTCCAGCAATTACTCCATTTTCTCATGGCATTCTGAACAAAGAGGAGCTGTTGAGGCCAGGTTGGATGGGTCTTTGAGCAACCTGGTCTAGTGGAAGGTGTTCTTGGCCATGGTTTGGAACAAGATGAGCTTTAATATCCCTTCCAACCTGTGATTGGAAGGTTCTGTGATTCTGTGAGTGTGTTGAGCCAGGGATTTTCCCATCCTGAGCTGCTGAAAGGTGTCTGCCTGTATGCTTTTATGACCCCAGACGTGCTCTGCCCTCCAACGTGGTGCTGTCATTTTGTATTTCTTAAAAGCAAATTTCTACTTGATCAAAGGAAGAGTGAAATGGAAAGAATGGTGGGTAAGATGAGGAAAGGTTATTGTGATTGCTGTGCAGGTGAAGACCACATTATTCTTACTCTCACAAATTGTTCTGTGTCATATTTCCAGTAGCAGAAGGTCAAGTTGTGCCCAGGGATGGCAGTGAGAGAACAAATACAAACAGCAAAAGCAGAGGGGCCTGAATGTCTATAAAATGGAATGTCTGAGCTCGTTATTCTGCAGAACTTGTGTCAGTGCTTCTGCAAAATGCTTCCACGTGGAGATTTCAAAGTGTCACTCCTGGGTGTGGGAGGTGATGGTCAGGGTGTGCAATAATGCAGAAAATCCCCCAGACACACTCCTGTGGCTGTGACCCTCTGCTGCCGAGGCAGCCTCCAGGGCCTGGGCCAAACTTTTGTGAAGACAATGACAGATTTCCCCCACTACCTTTAATAACCTCTGCTTCAAACTGGTGGAGGCTCCTTGGAGCAGCTCCTAGTGCAGCAAACTCTGCCTTTGGTTAATGCAGTGACAGCTCAGAGCTGCTTCAGCACAGCTTCTCTGTGCTCTCAGAAAGGAAGGAGCAGTAGCACTGCTGCCTCTTGCCCCGGATTGCACTGTAGATGGCACTGTGAAACTGAGATTTTGGTCACAAAGATGTGTTTTACAGCACCTTTCCAGACGTTAATTGCAGTGTGATGTGGCTTTCTTTCCAGGTCCCCGAAGTGAAGGAAAAACTCTGAGATGCAGAAAGGCTTATTTGCTGCTGCAAATGGGAATCTGGAATAACTATGAAAAACACACTGAAATAATTGTGTTTGACTGGAACAAAATTCTTGCAAAGTCCCCAAGGTAAGAGCACTTTTTATCTTTCAAATGACACTGAAGACTCACTGTTCTGGTTAGCAACAATATCCACTTGAATCCAACAGAGAATGAAGGCTTGACATTTCTGAAAGCAGCAGCCCACTGAGGCTGAAGGGCTCAGCACCAATTGCTGCAGCTGTCTGCCAAATTCCATTTTTTCTCTGCCTTTTCAAAGATCCTCTTGTATTTCTTTACATTAGCAGGCTGAAAACTTGTGTCCTGTCTACCTGCAAGGCAGATTGAAGCCTGCAAATGTGTCATTTGGATGGTACTGGATGCTTTTAGCAGCCTTTCAGCTCGGATATGAGCAAGTGCATGCTCTGTAGTGATCCACTTATTCCTGACTTGAAATTCTTACACTGGGGTGAGGTTACCCTGTGAACCTGATGAGCCCTGGATTCACATTCCTTGTTTAATGTCTCAAAAGAGTCAAAGTCAGCTGGGGAAAACTTCTGAAAATAGGTCAGTTCATGAGCATTTCCACTGAGACCAGTTTTGCTGCTTCACTGGGAATGGTGGGAGCGCCTGGGTCCACTTGAGTGCTGACCCAGAAGCTGTTGAGCATATAATGAATGATCTGGGACCTGTCCATCATCACACCTGTCCCTTCCACCAGCTCTCACCAGACATGGCATGATCAGAATGCCTGATCTGGGCTATTTAATTCCATGGGTTAAATCCAGGAAACCTGGAGGAAGGTTTCTGTCTTCCTGCTGATATATCAGAGTGGCACCAGAGCTGGGGTCTCCACTGATACTTGGATTAGATCTGAGGGTTTCCATGTAGAGCAACAGAAGGATGGGAGTGGAAGATGAGCAGATGATGACAGTGATAACTGGTGCATGAGCTGTGTGTTTCTCACGGAGAGACCAAGAAAACTAAAGTTAAATTCAGCTCTCTCATAAANAGTCACCTGGGCAAGATTTGGATGACCAGAATCTGAGATGGTACACTGATTTTTGAACTTACCAGGCAGTTTTCTTAGGCTAATACTGGATCAGCAGCAATAATGACATTTACTCTGGCTCCACAGTGACTCAGTCCCATTAGCTGCAGTGACATTATGTGGTTCAGCTGCTCTGGATCAGCCTGGGAGTGCTCCAGAAGAGGGTACTCATAGGGAAGGTGAGGAGCAGTGATGTCTTCATCTTCTGGGCTTGATTCATGCCCACAGAAGTCCCCTGTGTACAGCTGGAAAAGGCCATCAGGGTGTTTGTTCCTGCATTCAGGGTGGCAACATATTGGGCTCAAAACAGAGCATCTTCCTAAAGCCAGAAAAGGTATAATTTCACTAAATCAGTACTTTAAGTGTGGCTTCTTTACATACAATTTTCATTCTCTGAAATCTGTAGACATGGTGAACTATTTTTTTGCACATTTTTTGTGTAATTAAAAAAAATATATGTGTAGGCTGAAGGTGCTGGCGTTTGCACCAATGTGTTTCTCAAGTGTAAACCAGTATGTGATGCTAAAATATATTTATGTGCAGCAGGCTTCTGGTCTCCTAATTTTTCATATTAATAAGTCCATTTTTGATTTGTTTGGGCTTTATCAACATTTACAATTAGAAAAAAATATTTTTTTGCGAATAGTGAAAGGATAAATTGTGCAAGCAATATTAAATGGGAAAACATAGCCTCTGTTTTGGTTTCATTTGTAGATGTTTGTCAAATTTAAACAACATTCAAGTGTGTTACCTGGTTGTCACAGCAGACCTGTCTAAGGCATGTGTTGCTTGGGATTTTTTTTTAAACTTGTCTCTTCAGCACTTGAATATTGGATTAGCTGAATAGTCTTAGGTATTTTCAAGATATACAGATAATTTTTTTTAGAAAATACTTGGAAGACTCAGAACTGGAATTTGCAGGGGAAAGTAGTTCCCAAAGGACTTTTTGGTGCAAATAAACTCGTGCTAGGCTTGCCCAAATCCCAGCATGCTGATTAACTGCAGACTAACATCACTACCATCAAAACAGTATTTGCTTCAATTTATGCAAATCTATAAATTGCCTTTAATTAATTTGATGTATTCCTGCTTGCAGAATTTGCTGAAAGTGTGGAACACAGTATCTGAGGGTTCAACTACATAGCGCCCATTTATGTATCATACAAGCAATAAATCATCATAACTGAGTTTAAAAAGATGATTAGATTCCCTTTCTGTATGATGAATGGCATAACATAAGCTATTGAGGGATTTAATTGTAGATATTTGCAGAAAAATTACTGAGGATTTGCGATCTTAGTTCTAAGAATAACATGAATAAGAGTAACAACAACTTCTTTAGAGCTAATGTATTCTGAAATGCAGTTTCCAACACTCTGGTAGAGAAGTGAGTCCTTGCATATTTGACTGAGGTGATGTTTCATGAGTGTTTTACCCTCAGCAAACCTGCTGATCTCCAGAAAATCTCCCAAATATTGTGTATTTGGGAGACCCAGACAATTCCTGTGTGTGGCTACAGTGGAGTTGGTAGCTATAGTAAATATGTCCAGAAAAGTGTTAAGTAAAATTGATTTTTTTTTCCTATTATTGGGGGAGTTGCAGTTTAAAAATAGTAGCACCTGTCATAAAAATATATATATTTAAATCTGAGTGCAGCTGGATCTTAATAAAAGACAAAGCAACCCCATCCCTTATCTCATATTCACAGAATTGTATTGCACTCATGATGTGTTATTATAAATATGTGTTTGTGGGTAATGTGATGTGTGACAGACGTTGCTTCTAATTATAAAATGTCCTTAACAAAGAATTGATCCCAACCAAATCACGAGTATGATTTTGTGAGTGTTGCCTTGCAATAATCCACATTAGTTATTCCTCAGCGTCCTTTCAGCTTTTCCTTCCCCACGCCATTTTTTTGTTATTCCCTGCTCGCGTTGTTCTTTCACTCAACTGCTTCCTTTTCTGCCTCCAGGATGAGATTCTGTGCCAAATCAATGCTTCTGTCTGACTGGCTCTTTCTGGTCTATGTGTTAATGGTCTGCTGTAAATTGTTGTCCGCCTCTAGTCACCATCCCCGGGGGCACACAGGTAGGAGCTTTTAAACTCATTATGTGCTACTGAGACCAATTAATACCACTTGCAGCATGTTAGAGCCCACTTTCCTGCAATGGATAATTGATGAGGCTGTTGACAGCGTGTTATAATCAGTGCAATAGGTTAAAAATACACCGCCAACAAGAAAAAAAAAAGAGTTATTGTAGATTTTCATGGCTTTTCTCTAGTTATTTTATGTACTGAAGCTCACCAGGAGGTTTTTGGAGTGACTTCATGACTGCTAGGACTTTGGGATTTGTTTGTGTCATTTTGCTTTATCCTTATCCAAAGCCATTCTGAGATGTATCTTTATCTTCACCCTCTTAATCCTGTCGTTATCAGCTGACTTTACAGCGGTATCATTTGCTCTGGTGGGCAATAAATCGAAGCCCTCCGACTCATGTTAGCCACTTCTTTCACTGACTAACACAAATTCTGACCTCTGCTTTAGATCAGCCTGTGATACTCTCTTTTTTTCCTAACTGGCATAGGGAGGCAAACAAAGATCTTGCATTTAAGGGGTTGTGCTATTGCAGTGGGGAAATGTCTACCAGGCACAATGTGTGATCATATCAAAAACGTCAGAAAAAGCCCAGAACAAGCTGGGTTGGCTTCCAGACTGGGTCTTTGTAACAGCATCTCTGGTAGGATCATGCAGACATCAGCTTGAAGGCAGAGGGAGATAAAGATGTACCAGTGCTAATGCAAAGGTATCTGTGCAAGTCCTAAATAAAATGGGATAGCTGGGCTAAGGCCTTTGATCCCACTAGGGGGAGAGGTGAGGTAACAAAACACCTCCTGTCAGGGCTGCTTTTCAGTGGAGGCCAAAAGTCTGGCTGCAAACTCCACGATGGGTCTGTGCTCTCAGCACCACACTCAGCTTCGTGCTGGCCTGGGGATTTCTGCAAGGGTTGCTCTTTGTGATGTGGCCCTATTCTAAAATTGGGTGTTAGTCCTCAAATCCATGTGCAATGTTCTCAGCTCTGAGCCAGACTCTTGTGGGTCCAAGTCTAATGTTAGCATCCACTCCCCTCAGGGCTGGGAAGTGGGGATGCATTTGGTGGAGGCTCCATCCTCCAGAGCAGACAAACTATTGATCTCTTCCCTGGCTGCTTCCAGTGGTTGTCTGGGTGGGAGCTGAAGGCTCCTCCTGTGCCCACCAAAATACCTTCAGAACTGGCAAGCGGGGCTGACTGACCTGCAGGGAGCTGCTGCGACTCTGAGAGCTGCAAAACCTCCTCCTTGCCTTCCCTCATCACCAGCTCTGCCTTCCCTGGCTGTGCAAAGCTCGTGTTTGCTGTAAAACACAGTCACAGTTTATGGAGAGTAACTGCATTGTAAAGCAAAAGCCCGAGGAGTGATTCCAGTGAATGCAATGTTGGAGCATGACCCAAATTGCTGCTTTGTTCTGGCAATCAATTGTATCACTTCCATGAGGAAGGGGTTCTATGCACAATTACAAGTTAATAGCAGAGCATTTCAGAGCTGAGCCTGCAGAAAAACCTGGAGAAGAGCCTTCTGCAGCTTTTGTCATTTGGGGAGTGGTCTTGTCAGAAGAAATGTTATTTTTGTCCTTTCAAGATGCACCTTGCCTGTGTGCCTAAGGAAAATACCTGTAACAAGGCAGCAGTGATCTTGTGTTGTGGGCTTGTAGGGTGAACACAGTGTATTATTCAATTTATGACAATATTTTTTGCATAAAATTTCAGAATGCTTGAGTGCATACCTTAAGTTGACACCAGGAATTCTTTCCATGCTATCAAAGAGGTGCCATAAAACACACTCAGGTTGCTCAACTGTTAAGCATAGTTGTGCACTGTGATTTCTCTGATGAGCTAAAAGAAGGTTCTGCTCCTCCTCAATGTCTTGGTCCAACTGTGGAGCTGTTTTTCAAATGAGCACCCTTGAAGCTGGAACCTTCATGCACCTTTTTAGACTGTGGTGTCCTGTTCTTCCCCAAATGTGAGTCTCCCTCCTTTACACTCTGAAGTGGCCCCTGTCCCACTTTGATTCCATGAGGCAGATGAAGCAGTGATCCCATTTTTGATTCTACAACTCCCTACACCTGACTCTTGGCACCAAAGAGGACACAGAGGGTTTGGGGGGCTCTCCTCGAGGGGCCTGCATTTCCCAACCTCAGCTTATCTCTGCTGCTTGACACAACACATAGATTGGCCTTCTAATGGATAATCAAATCTCTGATGGAATCTATTATGTGAGCAAGGTGCTGCCTTGTTCATCAGGAAAGCAAATAATTCAGGGCTTTTAGCAGAGCGTTTTGTGGGAAGCAAATAATTAGCCTCATTTATTTCATACAAATGAGCATGTTCTTGGATAGCAATTGAGATAAAATTTTTGCAGTAAATAGGCAGCATTCCCATTTTTCAAAGTAAAAGGTCCTGAAGCACATTAGAGGGATGAATCCAAGCTTTGGGTTCAGCAAAGGCTTTGTCCTGTGTCCCTTAGGTGCAGCAGCTCTCACCTGACAGATACCTGGGATGCTTTGGGAGGAGTTGGTTTTTAAGAACAGGTTGTGTCTCCTCCTAACAGTGTGCTTCCAGTGATTTACTTGACATCATCAGCACCTTTAAACAAATGTGTACTTGCTACAGCTAAGAAACTTTATTAGCTAAGAGCAGACAAGAGAATTTAATATGAAAAGTGGGAATTGACTTTTTCTTTTCAAAATGCTGCCATTTTTAAGGAGCCTAATCTGGGAAAAGACAATTATTGACCTAGGTCATGCTGGATGGTGCCTGAAAAAATGACATTTGGCAGCTGCCTGCCCTATTCAGGCAGGAACAGAGACTGGATCTTATGGACCCAATACCCATCCTGCTCCTGAAAATGGGAGAGAATGGCATTGAGCAAACCCTTTGACAATGGAGCCTCTTCACTGTAATGAACTGTAAGACAGACCTGTTTTTCTTTCTTTTGCTCTGTGAAATATTCACCACCATCAAACACCTGACAGGGGAGAGACTGTTCAATCCTGCTGTTGTTTTGGAGCAGTTTGGCTCTGGAATCCAGCTTGGAGGCCACAGCCTGTTTTTCATTTTTTTCAAACACAAAGCATAGTAATAACTTTGTCTGACAGAGTCAAAAGGTGGAGGAGAAATATTCCTTCTCATCACCATTAGATCACTAAAGAAGCTGCTTGTGCAGGTTATTTCAGCAGCCTCCTTGTGTATCTGTATGGAGAAGAAACATTAGAATATTCATCTGACTTTGTTGCTGTGAATTCCCTTCTGAAGAGTTTCTCTTTTACCGTCACAATACCTAAGGGAAGCATAAGCACCAATTTTACTTTTCTTTTAATAAAACTGAGCAGTATTCCAGGCTCTTGAGTACCTAATACCAATACAATGATCAATTCCATGCTGTGCTGGATGAAGCAATACACATTTAGTACCAGAAAAGGTTTGTTTCCACCTCACTGCTCTAAGACACAAATGAAGAAGCATTGAAAAGACACTTTTTCAGGTCAGCTCATGTGAGGGCTGGCCCTGAAGACCCTGAGCAGTTTCTGCCATGAATTACTAGTGCAGCTTGGCTTTTTTCAGACCGTTTTATGTGATGATGCTCACCTGAAATGCTTCTAGCTTTGCTGAAGGGTCTAAATTTTTTGTGCAGAATGTTCCACATCAATTGCAGTTTTACACAGCTTTAAGGACTTTTTTTCTTTGCTTTAAGGGTTTTATGGACAGACTCTATCCCCAGAGGAGTCAGAGGACAAATTCTTTATTTACACAGGCTCCAGGATTTAAGCTTCTTAAAGGAGAGCTGAAAAATGCAGCTTTGTATTAGGAATATTGCTGCTTACAAGAAAACAGGGAAATCCCAGGCTTCTTGTTCTCCCCTTATTTTGGGGCTGGAGCATCATTTTCCCTGGCAGTGCTGTCGGGCAGCCTTGAGATGGATTCCCATTTCCACCAGAGGGCCCTGCAAGGCTGTGGAAGGGGCTCCAGCACTCAGCCACCACTGCCTTATTCCTGATTTAAATCCCACCTCTGCATTTTGCTAACCAGAATTATGAGTCCTTTGTATTTCAGCGGGTCAGACATGGTTACTGCACAATAAGCTTTAGCCCTTTGCTCTATTTAACTCCTTTTATGTCTTAATGTTTTATTCAGTGTGCTATTTATGTGGTTTATTACCCAGCTTCTAAATATAGGGTAGCTACAATATACAACCCTGACTGTAATCTCTTCAAGTAATAAGGGAGGGAAAGCAATTCACTTGAGAAATAGGTTCCCTTTAAGACAAAAAAGAGCAGAATTCTCTGTGTGAAGTTTTCTGGTATATTTACTTTTGAGGAGAAAGACCATAAGAAATATTCCTTATTTTCCTTTTTAATTTTTTCCTTGAAGAACAAAGAACTTTTGATACACATGACAGATTTTGACAATGATTTCAAATTAGATGCATAACTATGCTACCAGTAAGTAACAATTCAATGTTAATTTACTCTTTCATAGGGTAAAATGTAGCTTCTGGTGTCATTTTCCAAGATTGTACACTTTAAGTGCATGGAGTGTCATTGCTTATGAAAAGCTTTATGTATTCCTGGGAGCTGAGGGGTGAGAGGGGTAGAATTACAGACAAACTGGTAAATGTGCAGGTTTATGTATCAAATGTCATTGTTTCAAAAGTGGCGGGAAAATTCTGTAATAAAAAGAAGACTGAGTCTTGTTTAATACAAATGGCCAAGCCCAGTGTCAAACTGTAGAGCAGGAGGCTGACACCAAGCTCTTTCCTGCAGTATCAAAGTCACTTTATTTTAAAGCCATTGGGGAAAGCTTGTGAAAATACTGTCTTTATTTTATTCATTTTACATCTACACCATCATTTTTTTACATAGCTGCTCTCTGCAGTAAATTGTAATCTTTATATTCCACTGACCAAAATTCTAAACAAGAAAGCTTTCTTTACTCTGTGCCTTTTCTTCTAAATCTACTTCTCCCAAACTTAGATCTGATAGCAGGAAAAAAAAATTACATTGCAAATGGATAGTCTTGTGCTAGTGTGGGAAGGAAATGGTTGGATAAGTGTAAATCCACAAATGGAATGGGAAAGATCTTGTCCTTGGTGTTCACTTGAGTGAAGTGATGCAACAAAAAGCAGCACATGCTCTGTTCTGGGTTTAGCTGGAGGTCAACACACTGAATCCTTGGGAGGATGGATGCCAGAGAGATGAAGGCAGGAGACTGAGATGTAAAGGACTTACATCGAGTTCCTTGCTCTGAAATGATTAAAAGACCTGCCTAAGATGAAGTCCTGACCCCACTGAAGTGGGAGCTTGTGATTCTTCTGTGATTTAGTTTCCAGCCTGCTCCGGATATGTCTCAGCAGAAAAGTTAAACCTCATAGTTTTGATTTTATTAAAGCTTGAACCAGTTATTCTCACAGAACTCACCATTCAGTGCTTGGCAATCACTGCCATTTTGAAGGATGGAAAATGTTTTAGGGCCTGTTCTTGTATTGATCACCAGGTCTGTGCTCACTGGGCTGCATTGCCACAGCCTCTCTGTTACACTGATTGTGACAGCAGTGCAGAGCCTGTCCCAAACTTAAGGTCCCATTTCAACATAATTATAAGGCCTTTCATCCCAAACGAGTGGCTGCACAAGCTTGAATAAATGCCCATTGAAATGGGCAGCAGTGTCTGCTGATTTGGTTGTTTAGACTGTTTTTGTCTGTGCCTCCTGGTGGAGGGTGGGCTAACCCTCTATGTTGGTTTTCATTTTCCCACTTGGCTGTGGGTGGGTACAAAATATTCACCTTCTATTTAAGGGCAGGAAATCTGTTTTCATCCTTGGCTATAGCACCAAACATGCCTCACCTCTGCCTGGTCCACTCAGACTCCAAGAAGTGCCCAGCTCTGCTCTGGTGCCAAGCCTGGTGTTCTCCCCTCCAGAGAGCTGCCCTTGACTTTAACTTTGAAAGTTTGTGGTGTTGATGTGCCTGGTTTCAAGGACATGTTTGAGCAAGCATTTCTTCTTGGAAACCAGAAAACGTTTAATTAATAATGGAAGAACCTGGAGATGGAATTTTTTGGTTTTTTTGTTTTTCTTTTACTCCCTAACATTTAAGTGTTTTGTTGGCAGAGCACCTCAGGATTGCTGCTGGAGCCCTTTGCTGCAGCTGTCTGTTTCTCAGTGTTTGGCAGCATCCTTGCATTCCTCCAGGAGAGTGACAACTGAGAGCAGACAATGGATTCTAAATCAGGAGATTAAAGATGTCTTGTAGGCTTCAGCAGGGTAATCTCTCCTCATCACACTGGAGATGGAAGCTACACCTGACATTCATCACCTTCCAGGGTGATAATCTTTAACAACACCTCCAGAAATGCCAGAAGTCATGAGTGGAAAATTCTAGGATCAAGAGTTCTGTTGCTTAGTGTTTGGCCTTTATTTATTTATTTATTTATTTATTCATTTATTTCCTTGCTTTCTTTCTGCCTTTTTTCCCCTCTTATGGACATCATCCTTGTGCCTTGCAGTCCATGGATGGTCACCAGTCTTTTGATTTATGTTGTTTTTTTGAGAAATAATGACCAGGTACATGTGAAACAGGATTTCTCTTAGCCCTATTTCCTGCTTGCATCTTCCTTATACCAGTTCTGTTTTATACTTGTGTTTCCTGCAAGTAGCATCTTAAGATGCAGTGAGGATTTTGGAATAAGCAGATTCCTTTTGCTGTGTTTTTTTTTGCACAAACAGTTGCAAATTAGCTTGGGTGGAATGGCAGGATCTCTGTTCAGCAAATCAGGGCTGTGTTAACAGCTGTTTGTAGGGTGTTGCATCATGTAGGCTGGTCTTGCCTGACAGCAAAAACGAAATTTTAAGTGATTGTAAAGCAAAAAATCTAAATGTACCAAGGTAGTCTTTTGGGTTGATTTTATTTTCAGATTTGACATAATACCTTAAAGCATATTTTGTGCTCTGGGTATCCCTTGTTCTATAGCTTCCTTTCTCAGGTGATTTCCTTCTACATAACAGGAAATAAGGCTGATAGAGAGCAGACAGTGACCTTCCTGCTTTGTGGTGTGCAAAAAAAAATCTTAAGACTGTGTGTCAGCACTGACACTTGTTACTCCTAAGTTTTCTCTGATTTGTCTTTAGAGAACATAATTTACTAATTAAATTTAATTAAAATTAAGTCAGAATATAATTTGAGAAAAGACCAAATGATGTCAGTTGGCTTAACTCACCCCAGCAACACGAGTGTCTGGCATGAATTGTGGCTATGCTGATGATTTCTGTCTGCTGAGTCCTTTCAGCAGATGCTGGTATTCCTCCAACTGGAAAAAATAAAGCAAAACAAACAAACCCAACCAAAACTAAATTAACTGAAATTTCTCATCTAAAAGAGTTTGAATGGAGAAAGAGCTCCTTGCTGTTCTCTACATGCACCCTGTTGGAGTTTGTACTCTTGTGTCACTGAGGAAGAAAATGTAGCTGATAATTTTAATTTCAGTGTTTCTAAACGCACATTGTTTAAAAAGAAGCCTGATTGCTCTGCATGTTGTTCTTTATGATTGCCACTTGCTTGGCTCAGTGGCCAACTCTGTTGTCTGTTTTTAGGAATGGCTGCTGATAATAGAGTTTAATAATTTACTTGCATAGAGTTAATCTTTCAGCTTCTGTTCTTCTTCCAAGGTTCCAGAAATACGGAGACAATATAGTGGATTTTATTATCAGACCTATGTTCAATGTTGTTTGAGCTATATAGAAAAAAGCAATAATTTGACATTTCATTCAGAAGTACTGTGACAGATGGGTTATTTTTCTCCCCTCCCTTCACATTATTTTTAATATTTTATTTGGAAATACAGAAGACCCCACAACTTTGTGTTGACATTCATTAGAAATGGAGTAAAATTGCTGCCCTCAGCAAAATGCAATTTACTGCAAGGGATGCCACAGTCCCCAAACAAGGAGCCAAGATAATTAGTCTGCAACTGACAAATAAGTCTGCTATGCTAATGTAATGAAACATCCTTTTATCAGACTGTATCACATGGTAGTTTGTGCCAAGCTAGAGAGAAAAGAGAGTTTACTCTGAAAACATGTCCTCTTCTGGGGCAGCAAATCTAATCCAGCAGTGACTGTGAAAGAATTTTCCTGACCCTCCCCAGTATCAAGGGATTTGGATTGACTGAATTCTGGAGCAAACCCAAAACCTGAGTAGGGTTTTTTGCAAAATCATTTCCATTTTCTTTTGGCTGTAGCAAAACCAGCATCAAAGCAGCATTAAAAAGAGCTATGGCTGCAGAAGGACCAGTTTGTCAGGGGGATAAAGGTGATTCAGCATTTTCTCTGTATCATCTCTCCAAAACAGAGAAGGGTCTTTGCCCCAAATTCTTCAACCTAAATAAGCAGTGATCTGCTGGAGTAACTCCTCTGGCAGCCAAATCAAAGAAATGGAAGGTGTTTGTCAGCAACATGAACTGCTTTACAGAGGAAGTGGGATTATTCTCATTTAAGAGATGGGGGAGGAAACCCTTGTGTGCATGGTGAGTACTTCCATGTCCTGGGAGCCAACAGGTCTGAGCTGCAGAACAGAGCCAGGGCTCAGGTTTAGATTGCCTTGCCTGGGACTTGTTGGCTGGGCAGTGATTCATGCAAAAACACACTTTAAATACCATCATTGCACTGTGCTGGCCAACACAGGTACCTGTCAGAGCTGGCAAGTGACTGCTGAGCTCCTTCCCAAACTTATCTCCAGCATTTCTTGGTCCAGACTCTGTTAGCCAAGTTGGTCAAAAGACCCTGCAAAGAAAGGACATTTATTCTTATTTATTAGGTTTGCTCAGTATATCTTTTTGTGAAATATGACATGACCTTTCAGTCTGAGATCTGTTAGATAATAAATATTATTAGCAGGGTCATGCCTTGACCAAGGGAAAACTGCCTGTTGTGAAATGATGAATTCAGGCAGGGGACAAGCTGTGGGAAGATGTCTGATTTGTGGCAGCCTCAGCAGATGGCTGCACTGAGTGGGTATTGCTAATCGCCACTGCTCTTATTTTGGCATGGTGAGTAGGAATTGATCTGCTGTTTGGCTGTGGGGATGGGGAGAGAAGAAATGGGGTCTTAGGTGAGTGAGATGAGAGGCATTGGGTACCCATTGGCTGACCCTCGTTTCATGCAGGGTGAAGCACAGGTAACACCAAGGTACCTGGAGCTGAGGGGCAGCAGGTAGTGCCCTCCAGCAGAAGAGGGGTCATTGACATTATAACACACTGTAAATAAAACCTTAAACTAAGAAATTCTGAATATAAAAATAAATCAGTGTGAAAATCACAAGGATAAACACTGCTTCAGTAAGAGTGTGTAAAAACAGCATCCAATTGTAAAGTGCTCTCTGGGGCCATGAGAGTTATTTAGCCTTTTTTGCATAAATCTGATGGCTTAAGCTATCTGCTTTGTGGAGGGACTGGATGATAGAGTGAACAGGACATGAGTCTTGAAGAAGAAAGACAGAAACCCCTTTCAGTGGAGACAGGATCTCATGATGTCATTGAGCATTTGATAAATCAATTGAAATTCAAAAATCACATCTAAATTTCTGAATGATGAAACGAGAGGGAGATAAATAGGTCTGCACTAATGATTTTGTAACCTCTTGACTAGAATCAAATAATATATTGTACATTTTCAGTTAAGTCTGCTGTCCTGTTTCCAAACAAGTGCTAAGCTTAAAATGCAGTTGAGAAGTAACACAGTAGAAATGTGCAAAGGCTGAGATTGTTCTCCATGTTAGGTGCTATGCAAGTCTTGTCTCTGCAATGTTTGTATGGGTGTGGGAATTACCAGGGCTTTAATGCTCCAGTTAACTTTCCTAACAGGTGAATGGGCTTGTTGTGTTTTGGTGTAGAGGCAGATCAAGGACATCTGTTTACTGACAGAACACAACTGCCCTAAATGGATCCTCCCGAAATGAAGCACTGAGAGTGTCCTGGGCTGGGTGTCTTGCTCAGACAGAGCTGAACTGAACATATGGCAGCAAATGAAGGCAGACACACTTGCAGATTGCCTGTAAAAGCTGACTTGGTGCCTGGTGCAATGTAGAGCCTGTGATCACAGGGCAGCCCTGGCTTTTGCCCGTGGCTCTAGCAGAGTGTTATTGACAGCACCCAGGACTTTCTGGAGAGTGGAGGGAGTTCTGGTGGTGCCCCTGCTTTTCTGAGAGGACAACATGTCAGGCTTTCCAAGTGCTACACAGACTCCAAGATAATCAGATAAACTCCGAGATAAACCAGATGAAATGTTCATTATGATTCTCCCATTCTGTCAGTGGTGTAGTTGAGTATCAGGTACTGGTAGGTGTTTATCAGTCACAGTTCACCTGTTTCCTCCCATACACCAAAAATAAAGCATCATCTCCTTCTTTGTTGGCTGCTACCCCACTGCTGCTTTTTGGGAGAGCCCTGCATAGTGGGATTTAATAATGGGCAAAATTAAAAGTGGATAAATGATCATTTAATGTTTCTTGTAGCAATTTTGCAGGAAATATGAAGGTATGAAAAATACAGAGACTGACACTTGTTTCTCTGTCTTACCAGCATCTTATGTTTTCACAGAGCTGAGTACTCATTGTGCAGCTAAACTGCTGAGGAAAGTTTGGTCTTTCCTACTCTCCTGGTCCCAAGCCAGCCCACTTTCCCCCTGCTTCCCTCCCTTTCTCCTTGATTTGGAGGAGTTTGTGCTATTGATGTCTTGCTGTAGAGTCCTATTAGCATCAGGAATTTATCTTCTTCATAAATTGCCCTGCAGACGGTACCCTGACAATTTGAGTTGGCTTTAAATTGTTGTCACTGTCTCTGCTTCATCATCCACGAGTAATGATGTTGATAATGAAAATGTTATGCTATCACTTACAAATTCTGAGCCCCTATGTTATCTATGAGGAGATAAGTAGATAGCAGAATATCAAAGTCTCATTTTGCTCTACACACATTCTGAGCTCCCAAGTACTGAAACAAGGCAGACACAGGCTTTTAAAGCCAGATTTAACAAGATATTTAGATACCTATCAAGGCAGATTAGCAGCCAGTAGGATTTTTCAAATGGATTTTTGCAAAGTAGGTGCTGAAACTTCCATTTTAAGTGCAATGAAATTCTAGATTTGAAGACTAAATTTGTGCTGGTATAAGATAGATGAGATTCCACATGTTACAAAGCTCTGTGCCACCATTCCTGTCAGCTCCAGCATCTTAAAACAGCTAAACAGCTGCAGGATCAAAGTGGATCAAGTCCATGTGTCACCGAAAGTGTGGGAAAAACAAAAAACCCTCCAACAACGTTTTTAATGCTAGAGAGTCAAGGCATTACTTTATTCTGGCCGGGATGTACCACAGAAATCATCTCATACACACATATGCTGGGTGTGCACAGAGAATCGTGCCATGACATACGGCTTTTACAAGATTTTTCAGGTATTTTACACCGTCAAAACTCATAGAAATGAATTGGGTCAGCGTTCATTGGTTCTAAGTTACGTAGTTTTTAGCATTCAGTTTCCTATTGGATCTGGATTTCTTTGCCTCCGATGTTAATTAGATCTTAATTCCTTGATTTTCTTATCAGTCTTTTCCGGAGGAGATGTCTCCAGCTCTGCCAGAGGCAGAGTCTAGGGTAGATGTTCGTAGATGGCTGCTGATATTCCCTTGATGGCCTTTTATCTTTTTGGGTATCTATGGGCAACTCCCAGTCTGTTGGCATTGTTAAATCCATCTCCTTAGAGTGATGCTACATCTCTCAAAGAACTAAAGAAAATACCTTTCCCCCAGGCAAAGTTAAGTCAAGCCTAACTAGAGAGACAAAACAGAAATTTAAAAGTTATATCGTTTCCAACGCATGGGGAAATTTCTCGGGCAGCGCCAGGAGCGAGTCCGGGCGGGCGGTGCCTCTTTCTAACTCGCGCAGAAGGCGCAGACTCTTCTTATTCAGCGCCTGCTTTATTTTACTTTCTCTGCAAGCTTCAGCCGCGTTCGGCGTTGGCAGCGAGGTGCAGAAGGAGCATCCCTGTGCCTGTGCTCGGGTCCATCGCTCGGCTCGGTCCCTGCGCTGAGCAGCCCCGCTGGATGGCAGCAGCGCGACAGCCACCGCTCCTGTCCGAGCAGCGCCACTCGCAACGCATCCTCCCCGGTTTCCACGGGATTTTCTCCCTACTTCATCTTTTATTTGCCTCTGTGTATCCAGGACAGGCCCTGCTCGGTCTTTACTTTGCTCAGTGTCCGAGCAGGTGTTGCTGTTCCAGATTTTCCAGGAGCAGGGGGTCAGGTCAGGTGAGAAGGGGACAAGTCCCTGGCGTGGGTGACACTGCAGCCACCACCAGCCCAGCCCGCTGCTTGTCACGCACAGCTTGACCTGGGAAGGGAAATAAAACTTGAGCCTGAGCGTTTCCTCTCCAAGTTTTATTAGGCTGTATCAACAGCAATTAAAACAGGCAGGTATTTACTGCCTGATAGCGCTGACAAATAATTTAATTTCCCACTGCTTAAAAAATGATCCTCATCTTAGCAGGCTTTGTAATTAGGTTTGACCTTGAGCAGTCCTACATTACTCATCTTGGTAGTCTCATGTTAGAAGCACTATCTGAATTTTGGAATCTATTTAAAATGTAAATTATGTTTCTTAAAATTTGCAACAGCATCTCGTATAGCATTGAGATGCTTAGCATTTGTGTTATAAAGGTATGTAATAACTAAATGTTTCATGACCAAATGTCATGGTTTTATGCTGAGTGCTCGGACCTGCAATACTTTATATGTGTGCCAGTATTACAATGAGATCCAGCTCACCTCCAAGGCTAACAATCTACTAGGATGAAAGTGTGGGCAGTTCACCTCAGTGTCACTGCTGTATTTTTTAGCTATTTGTGTGCAGACCCTGTACTGTGAGAGAAAAGAGACTTGTACACTTAAGGCTCTCTCTTCAACATGAGAAAGTCCCACAGAAATTAAAATTCAAATCATAGTAACATTTTGGGTATCCAGGTAGAGCCTGGACTTCAATCAACAGAACAGAACTTTTTAATTTTTAACATCTGGTCTCTTGCAACTAAATGCTGGGAGTCAATGCATTTTTAAAAATTGTTCTTGGCTAATTAATAAATACTGTAGCTGGCAGCAAGATGTATTTTAGGAAATATCACTCCTGCATTCTTTGGAGGTGATTCTAAGTTTAAGAGAAAATACTTGTGTTTATGAGTATGTGAATATGGCATTAAGTAGTTGCAATAGAGATAGTGCTGTTTGTTGCAAGCAGGAAATATGAGACCAGAAAGGACTATTTCCCTAGAACAGTAGGGCTATAAATGCTGGATTATTAACAGTAAATCCACAGTATTTCCTTTTGGATATGTAGAAGAGACTTAATCCCAGCCACAGGTCTTTGTGATGGTTCTAGGCAAGAATACAGAGATAATGAAGTGAGGAAAATTGCTATATGGAAAAAAATGCAAGCTTGGAGCTGGTGCAGACTTGACCTCTGTTAAAGCCTTTAATCTTGGAATGAAACAAGATTTTGGCAACTTGTTCACCTCCTTCTGAACTTGCTTGCAGATACAGAGACACAAAACTGTTTCAAACTTATCAACACCAGCACTGGCTGGATGTATTATCTGATGCTGCACTATGGAAATTGGGGCTGTTTGATTTACATGACTCTCCCAGCTGTTGGATTTATCTGGTTGGCTTAAAAGCCTGAAGGAAAACTTGCTTTGAAGGAGAATTTTTTAAAAATAAAGAGGTCCCTTAGTTAGGGTTAATTGTGCCATCCAGGGAAGATATTTCATTAGCATTATTAATCTAGGTCTGTGCCTGGCCCTGTGGGAGAGAGCTGTGTATGCTCCAGGTGACAGAAGATGGAATATCCGTGGAGAGGACAGAACAGCTCTAGCTGGCAGACACATAAAATAATCCATATGAAATAGAGGAGTTTTAGGGGAGTTTGGAAGTTTTAAGGGCACAGCTTAGAAGTGTACTGGGATTTGCTCCTGTACATTCATTATGAAATGATACAGTATAATCAAGAGATGATTTATGCAGTTGTAACTGTGGTGTAGACAGGCTGCTGTTAAGAATTTCCTGATGTTGGTGTCTTGTTCCAAGTGCTGGGATCAGCTACAGGTGATAAGAACAATACTTTGTTTTCTGTCCTAAACAAGTTATTTCTTCTCTTTAGTTGGTTCCATTTCAATTTGCTCTTGGTTATGATGATACTTGTCAATGCAATAGTCCAGCATGTTCTGAATTAATTATGACATGCTTCAGAGTAAATGGAACTGGGGCTGCTGCAGAGAGCAGGAGATTGCTGTGGTTTAGTGAGACTCTGGATTTCTCAGTGCTTTCCTAAAGGGGAACCATGTGAGCACCTTGAATTTCAAACACCTCTTAACCCTGAAGGACTGAAAGTTCTAAAGGAGCAGGACAGATGTCAATTTACAATGTTTCCACCTGTCACTGAGTCCCCAATAATTTTTGGGAGTGCTGGGCCAGCAGAGGCTGCTGTCAGTGCAGTCTGTGAGCCAAACACCGGAGTCCATCCTCCCAACACAAGCTGTGTTGCTCTCATGTGTGTGTCCAGCTCACACTTGGTTTCAGTTCATTAGATTTTGATTATTAGGTATCATCCCTTTGAGTTATCATGCATTAGATATCATCCATTGGGTTCAATATCATCCATTAATTACCATCAGCAAATGCTGAACAGGAAAGATCATTGTTTTCAGTGTTCCCTTTAGACACTTCTGAAAATCCCACCTGAAAAGTCTCTTATTAGTCACTTTTGTTATGTGAACAATGTCATTCCTCATCCTCAAATGACAGGGAAACACCAATAGTAGCTCACCTTTAATTTCCTTAATGCTGTTTTGTGTTCAGTGACAAAGTTATTCAATAAATTTAGCAGGATCCCATAAATAATTGCAAGCTGAGAACAGAATAATGATGGAAAGCAACTGGTTAGCCAGGTCATAAAAGTGCAGTGCTTTGTGCTGCCAGGAAGGACTTACTCCAGGTTGCTCACAGAGCTGCTGTTCTGAACCTTGTTGAAACCTGGAAGATGTGTAATTTGAGAACTTTTATGGATTTCTTTATATAATAGCTCTAAGAAGCCTTGCCCCCAGTGACCTAATTATGTCACCTGCATGCTGCACAACTTTGTTCTCAAGCAAGACTGCCACGGGCATGTGAGCTTTGTACTGGAATTCTTTTTTAAATTGGACTTCATCTTTTCTTCCTCCCTTTCCCAGTGCAAGCTGCTGACTTCAACATTTTACCTCAGGTTGGAAACTCCACTGATTTTTGTTTTCTTTGGGGTTTTGTTTATGTTTTCATTGTGCGTGCTTTTGTTTTTTTATTTTTTCCTTCTTTTTTTTTTTTCAAAAGGCCAAGGAGGCAATGATAAAACTAATTTGTATTTTTAATCTGTACCTTTTAATTAGAGCTAGGAGGGGCTGGAAGGAGATGCCAAACAAGTAAGCTCTTTTCCTTTAAAAGCTCTCCAGGCACATAACTGAGTCCTGGGAGAGCTTAAAAGGAAAGCACTAATGAAATTCCTGCAGAAAAGGAAAAATAAGCCAACAAAATTAAGACTTAAGCAAAATTAAGTCTTTTATTCAGGGCTGGGGTTAAAAAAGACTCTGGTACCCCCTGGGTTTGTTCTCAGATAAAACATTTGAATCACTAATTATCATTCTTTTTGTGTTGATGAGTTTCTGCCCCACTGATTTCCCCAGTACTGAGATTTTTAGGTGATTGAAGTTGATGTTGATGTTACTTAGAGGTTTTGCAACTGTTTTACTTCAACTTTGTTTGAAAATCAGGCTGTTTTTACTGTGAGATCAGTAATTTCCATGAAGTTTTGTTTTTCTCGGGGGTGAAGCTCCAAAGCACAAATTCCAGCTTATTTAAATCTTGGAAATTGAATAGCTGTGGAATTTAGGCACCTGGATCTCATGGAGGTTTAGAAATACCACACCTTTCACTCAAGCAGAGCAGTGAGTTAGAAACAAAGCACAGTCATGCTCATTCTTGTTTATAACCTCCAAGAAGGTGATGATGGTGAGAAAGGCTTGAGGTGGCAGAGCAGGTCTCTTGTGAAGCTGAAATTGGTGTTTACCATCCTTTTGGGCAGGATTCTGCAGTTTTAAGACAGTAGATCTCCAGTGGTAGAGCAGCACAGAGCTTTGCACATGGATCTGCTGATAGGATTGCTCTAGCACAGAGGATTCTTTGTTTCTAGGAAACACATAAGGAAATTTTTCATTATATCCTCCCTCCTGAGTGCCTATGACTGCATTAGCACAGGGAGTTCCAACACCTTCCTTCTGCCAGCTGATCCTCCAAGGGTCCCCTGACTTCTGCTTTCTGTGGCTTTTCTCCTTAGTGTGTAACAACCTTTATTTCATAAATACCAGTTTATAGAATCAAAATGATGGCTCTGGACACTGCTCTGAAACAGAGGCAGGCATTGTAGTGCTAAACCATGTTATTCATTGGCACCTTGTGCTGTTCATGAGATGGATGATTTTGCAATCCTTGTACGAGAAGGAACATCAGCATCAGCTTGTGCTGGCATTCCCAAGGACAAATGAAAACAAATGTTGAACAAGATTTCTTTTGATAAACAAGACAGCCAGTTAAAATGAAACTCAAGCCCTTTTTACTTATGCAAGACTGACTTTTAGTCTTTCTAAAGAAGAGGTGTCCAGGTGAATGCACTGGGTCTTAAATGACATTGCTTAAAACTGGATTATTCCCCCGCCTTCCCTGGTGGGGGCCATGAATAGTTGCTTTTCCCTCATCTCCTTAATTTTGAATGGATGTGGAAGACTGCAAAGCTAGTTTTCTCTCCATATTGTTTAGTACCTATCCTCTATCCCTTGAGTTTTCTGGGGAGGTTTGAGTTATTTCGTTGTTTTCAGTGGTTTAGTGAACGCACCTTTCTTTCCTGTCTTAGCTGAAGGACCAGGCTGAAGATCCAAGTCACATATCATCCATAGTCTGAAGAAAGGGAAGGACCACTAGCAATTAGGATTTGTGAACTGAAGAGTAAATTATGGTTTTTTTTATATTTCTACAGCTAAATTTAGGAAACGAGCAACATCCCCCATCATCAAGGGCGTTCTCAGCTATACCTCTAACTTAAGTATATTAGTTTTCCAAGTGATGTAAATAAAATTAATGGGCCTGACTTTGTTTATGGGCTGTGTCTCCATGCAGTCACAGCCCTGGTGCAAGCACTCCCATCCTGGTGTTAGCAGGCAGCTGTAAACCTCTATTCCTTATGGCTCCCTTGTAGCCCTGTGCTCTGATGCAGCTCAGCATGCAGATTTTTGAGTAAGGAGAGGCAATAGTTTTCAACATAAACAAGTCCGCTGGGTCACATTAACCTCCTTCAGTCTCTGTGTTAAATAATTAAAATAAACTAGGTAATGTTTAACTATACGTATTTAGAGGCTTACTGGAGGAGCTTATTAGTTCAATATTCTAACAGAGTGTCTTAAACCTTCCTGAGCTCCAGGATCCCTTATTAAATATTTAGTGCACATTGCTGAAAAAGTCAAGATTTGCTTTATTTTTTAGAGGAAATGTCTATTCTCAAAACTCACTCAGCCTTTAAAATACTGGCCATCTATAAATACTTCTTTTCTTCAAGTTGTCATTTCTTGCCACCAAGGAGTATTTTTCATTTGTAGCAATCTTAACAGTGCCCCAAGAATTAATTCTTGCAGAAAGCTCTGCAGTGCATCCTTGCTGCGTTTTACAGAACCACCTCAAATACCTTTTTAAGCAATTCATCTGACAGCAGCTCCTTTGGATAGAAGGAAGATGTGTGTCAGCTGCTGACTGTGCTTCGGAGACATCAATATTTCTCCTCTTCTGCTTCTAAAACTGTCAAAATGAAATTAGTTAATTGGTGGGTACTTTGGTGTAGTTGCTGTGGGATAGTAATTATTGGTGACAAGAGCTGCTGGATGTGCACTAATACAGTACAGCAAAACCTAAAATTTGAAAATATCAGGCATTACCCTGCACTGCTATTATGACTAGCATTTTGCCACAATCTGACTTGCTAGGGATTCAAACCTTCAAGTTCAAGGACTTCTTGCTAGGAGAGAGAAGGTTTTGCTTTGTGCAGAGCAGAGTTTTATAAGACTTGCCACATAGCCAAGCAACAGCAGCTTAGTGGATTAAAATAGCATCAGTGATATCTCCAGTCTCTGGGGTAATGAGTTCTAAGCAAAGCAAAGACCTCCAGGAAGGGATTTTGTTTCTGTGGAGTCTCTATCAGATGTTAGTGAATCACAAACAAATAACAAATTGTTTCACTGAGTGCATTCTCATTTTGCCTAATTGCCTGCCTTGGTTCAGCACTTCTGAGGACAAGACACAAACCATGTTGCATTTACCTTTACATCTCATTGCTGACTGAAAGCAACACAGCTCTTGTGTTTTCTGTCTGCCAGTAGCCAAAAACTGGTCACTCCCTGCTCCAGGGCTGTCTTTCAGTATTTTAATTCATCACTTTCCATGTTGTTGTGTGGTCTGAGGTCTCAGCTGAGAGAAAAGGGTCCCTGCTCAGCCCCATGAAATCAGCACCTTCCAGTGTGAAGGCACCTGAGCAAACCATTTACAGAATCCTGCAAACAAAGCTGATTTCCACTTCTAACAGACTCCCCATAAATGGTCTGCATGCCATAAAACATAAACTACCTATTAATCCACCTCTGTACAGATGCTTAAAATTACTCAGGAGCTGACAAAGGATAATGTGTTGAACTGGCAGCATGTTGGATCTCTAATACAGAATCCATTCATCCTGGTAATTGCCATCCACCTCCCATCTGAAACTCACCTGTGCTTTAAGCAGTGAATTGTGATCAGTCACAGCTCTGTTCTCATCATTCTAGAAAGGAGAAATACGAGGTGAGAAACTCTTCTAAAGAGAGTAGTCCCAATTTTGACAAGGTGTTTCATGCACCAATATGTCTGTTTCTTCACTTGCAGTATTTTCAGGTTTTATGGGGTCTCGATTAACAGATTTTTCTTCTCTATTGGATTTTTTTTCTGAAATTTGATGGACATGCAAAAAGTTAACTTAAAAAATACCCCTCTGGTTAGAACTGACAGGAATGTTAGAAGAAATAGAAATCTATTCTCTCTTACCCAACTTCAGTGTTTTTTGAATAACAATATATTACTGAAGTTCCTGATAAAATGTCAATGATTTTAAACAAATAAAAGGAGAAATGAGTTATGATTTTCAAAAGACTGTACCTTTTGATCTTAGAGTGCAAAATGCATTCCTGAAGGAGAAATAATGCTGGGTTTTTTCCTAGACCATTGCAAATAGATGTCAGGTTTGTTGCCAAATAACATGTCTGATTTCATCTCTAATAGTTAGTGGAATTTAATGAGTACAAACTGAAAAGTGGAATAGTTCTCAGTAGGAAGGGAGCTGAGTTCTTCTTTTGACACACCCTGCTGTTCACTGGATTGTAAAAGATACCCACAGGTGGCAATTCAGGGCTCTCAGTGCCTTGCCTGTGTGAGAGAATAAATGTGAAGCCAGGACACACTGGGAACAAACCCACCCTGTCTCACAGGCTCAATAGCTTTTAAGAGAAGTGAAAAAGGGCAGCCTTTGTAGCTAAAGGAGGGTGTTGGTGGTCTGAGATTTTACTACTGATATTTAAGGTACTGGATATTTAGATAATTATACCTAAAGCTTATGCAGGGAGTGAAATTGATACTAAATTCAGTGGTTCAGGCCTTCAGGTGCCCCACTGCTGCAGTCAGTTTGGAAGACACACTTGAAACCTTCTCCAAGTTTTTTTCTGGGAATCATTTGCCATCTGGGTCCATCAGAACAGTGATGTGCTGTGGGCTCTGTGGAGAGACAGCAGAGAAATCCCTGTGAGGACTGAAGGTGGCTGTGAGAGAGATGGAGAGGAGTTTTTTATAAGGGCCTGTAGTGACAGGACGAGGGGGGATGGCTTCAAACTGAAATATAGAACAGCTTTAGATGGGATATTGGGAAGAAATTCGTGACTGTGGGGTGGTTGCCATGTGAAGCTGTGGCTGCCCCATCCCTGGAAGTGTCCAAGGACAGATTGGATGGGGCTTGGAGCAGCCAGGTCTGGAGACAGGAGTCCCTGCCCATGGCAGGCAGGCTGGAACTAGGTGATTTTTCAGGTCCGTTCTAATCCAAACCCATCTATGATTCGATGATTTTTATCATTATCACACTTTTCTTCAACTGTCCCATCCACCACCAGTGCAGAGCACGTGGCTCAGGGCCTCTCATGTGGATGTTCCCTTCCTTGGAGCTGTCCTGGTGCCTGGAGGAATCACATCTTTGTGAAGGTTTGGCTGTCCTGCTCTTGTCTCTGGGATGTGTTGGAGTCAAGAGCCCCTGAGGAGAAGCTGAAGCTGAAATGTGCCATTCACTCACCCCATGTGGAACTGCAGGTGCTGGCAAGGGATGTGTTTCTGCTGCTTCCCTGCTTTTTCAGGAAACTTGCATGGCAAATTCCCTTCAGGTAAAAGCAGGGTACTCTAAGTGACGTGTCAGATGTTTTTAATATCTGAAGGTCTGATTCTCTCTGGTGCTGAGCCTTGTAAACCATTGCTTTGTAAAACTTGGAGTTAGGAATCATCTACACATGGCCAGGTCAAATTCTGAGCATTTGTGCTGTCAGCTCATCAGTCTGGTTTGCTGTGTAGTTTTGAAATTTGATTAAAGATAAATCATTATTTTGCAGCCTCACAGAACACAGAGTGCTTGGAATAGAATAGTGAGAAACCTGTCTTCTTGTTTGTGAGTGAACTCTTCTGGGGTTATGCTGCTGAAGCTGGATCCCTGCTCAGCTAAGGCTACTTCCAAAGTGTACATATTTATGATAACCTCAGGCCATCTGCCACTGATTTCAGAATGAATTAAAATACTCATTCTAGATGTATCCTGCCTTGTCACAGCCAGTGATTCACAGTGGAATGTATATTTTGCTGTAATTTTTTTTGTTTTAAACCCAATAAGTTTTTTTATACTCATTTTAGAATCTTTTATCTCTTACACATTTTCTATCTCTCCCTTAACCTTTGCCCAAAAATAAAGGGGAGATTTTACCTTAGATTCTGTACTGCCATTTTTGCATTCTCAGAAGCAGCATGTTGGAGACTGCAATTAAAATTATTACATATTTCACCTGTAATTCAGGAGTAAAGAGTAAATTTCTTTGTTAGACGTATTTAAACAGAAAGCTTGCAGGCACTTAATCACATATGAAATAACAAAAGACTTTTGAAAAGCCATTTATATTTCTTGCATTGTCATATTGAATACCACCATGCCTGTTCCCTAACAATAAAATTTTGTAATATTTGTTAAGCAAAAACCATATTTTTATTAATGCAGAAATGTAGGTATTTTTACATTACAGGACTCAGACCATTTCATTAAAGAAAAGTCATGGCAGTTCAAGTGGTTGAGTTATTTTCCTTGAAAGTTCTATTTACCAAGGTAGAATTAAACTGGACTAGCCAGGACTGTCAGTGTGCTGACAATTGAGTTCTCTTCAGGGCAGTGGTAGTGCAGAAACCAATCTGTTAATTATACTGTTTAATCTCAACTGAGATTAAAGGTTTGCATGCTCTGAGGGTGGATAGTCACCATAAAAAAAGTCTTGGAATTTCTTGTGCTCAAAAGAGGCGCTTGCAAATAATTCCGAGATGTAATCACAAAAAATCAGGAAGCTTGGATGGATTAGTGATGAGATCCAGAGCCTTTTACCTCAAGGTCATTGTTCCTAATCCAGATCTGCCCAGTCAGCTGCTGTTGGGAAGTGCCCTCAGCCAGGTGCTTGGTTTGCAGTGAGCTGGAGCTCTCAGGGCTGTACAAATTTGGTAAGTACAAATTCACTGAAGAAAAATTGCCCTGGCTGTGGTTTTCTCTCTGGCTGTCTCCTTCCCTCTTATCTAGAGAGGAGACAGAATTTCTGCTGTTTTCCTGGATTGTGCTGACTGATGGTGATTTATGTGATTCTGGCCAGGTTCCTGCTGCAGGGATGATGCTGCTGGACATGGGTCCTCTGGCCTGGGCACTGGAGGGAGCCCGGCAGCAGGAGGCAGGACAGGAGCTCGTGTTTAAAGGAGAGACTGCCAGAAGTTCACGTTTAAAGGTTCAAAGAACAGCGTGAGGGAGGCAGTCCAACCCCACACAGCGTCCTAAGAAGCTTTGAAAATAATAGGAGTTGAGCAGGTGTGAATGGGAGGGAAGTTTTTTCCATGGGCTATCCAGCAAGTGAGCTGTGCAGGGCTGTGGAGGAGCTGGCAGCTCATTTCAGACTGGCACTAATGCAGCTGTCACTGTCTCCTGCTGCTGGGATTCACTACAGATTAACCTGACCTTTTCCTGGGTTCTCAGGACCTTCAAGCAAGGGGTCTTGCAGAGAAATGTGCCTTTAAGGAGCTGCTGGTGCTCTGTAAGAACAGCTACTGCCACCAATAGCTGCTTCCCACCCTGTCCCTGCTGAGACACTGAGTTGAAGGAGGTTTCAAAAGGACACTACATTATCTCACAATACCCACGGATTTTCAGAGCTATTTACTATTCTCACAATTTATATTGCAAGGCAATATGTGTTTTGAGATCAAGAAAAGCCAACCATGCTAGCAGAAACTGCTTTCTAGTGAGCTCAAGTCAACACAATTTTTAAGGGTAAAAAACTTCTGCATTAATTGTGGGTTGAAAAAATTTTTTTTTGGAGAATACAATCAGAAGAAACCCATTAAATGTTTCTCCTTTTTAATATGCTGCCTTCAAGAGGAAAACCCAACTGCTTTATTTAGAGTCACCATCCTTGTGAAAGAGTGGAACTAACGACAACTGTGTCAGGTCACCTTTAACTTCCTCAGACAGGAGAAGGTGGAGCATTGCTGTTAAAGTCAATGGCTCTTGGGGGAGCCACCCAGCACTGCAGAAGGTAATGACAAGTCTTCTCCTGCCACCTATGGCTGCTCCATTATCCTTGAAAGCAGCCATGAAATTTGCACAGCTTTAACAGGAACATCTGCTTCTCTCCCTTGGTTGTTTCCTTCACATCTGCAGCGGTGGTGACAGGGCACGTGCTCTCCCTCATTCACCCTCCGTGCTCTGACCTTTCCTGTGGCTCATTCTTTATGCTCTGTCTCCTTAATGACTATTCTAATTCATCTCTGTATTTGCTGGTAGTCTTATTAGGGCCAAGGGAAAATTCACCAGGTGAGGAAGCCTGTTGTTTTCTGGTAAGAGTGAAACTTTGTCAAATCTGACAAGCTGGCTCGGATACTTTCAAGGGACAATTTCACTCCATTGTTTCTGCAACTTGCCCAGTTGTGAAAAGTGTTCCTGCTAAAAAGAGCAATCCCTCTCTTCTGTGGTGAATGAAGTTAAGTCTCCTTTTCTGACTGACATGGATGATTTCTTTTTTTTTTGCCAACATCTAGAAAAATATCCAAGTGTCTTCCTGCTATTTAGACATCTAATTGCAGTTGATTTCAAATAAATTTCATTGCCAACATAAGAACAGGACATTTAAAAACCCTTGGGAATTTGAGATTTCCTCTTCAATTCTAACTCCTTTGAGCTTCCAATCCAAACATGCTTTGTCAAGTGCCCTGGAGCTAAGCCAGTGTCTGTCTGGTTTCCTACAGGCACAGGGAAATGCTATTATTGCATCTGCTGCATCACAAAATAAACATGCTGAGTTATTGGGGGGCAAATTTCCATCTCATGGTCAAAACCCCCTTTCCAGATACAATAATCTGCAAGAGCCAAGAGCTCTCTCTGTCCTTTGAGTGATGGCAGTGAGGATTGAATTCAATTCAAGGATCAAACTCTGGGATTTTCTCCCAGAAAGAGTTGTGGTCTCTTTCTGTCAAAGCTGTGACATGGTGTGGAGGGAGGCTTTTGATGCTGCTCTCCAGTTTGTTCCTGTTGCACATATTACAGGATGCAGTGGCTTCTGTGCCATCCTAAAGTTACATTTTAACTTTTCACTTCAAGCTGAATGGCCTAATTGAAACAGAAAATCTACCTAATTGTTGTCAAGGACTGTCAATCTTAATAAGAATGGAAGAAGAGCTGGATTCTTGGGTGCTTGGAAGGGGACATGTGGAACAAAAAAATAATGTTTTAACCTACAGTTTTCATTTCTGAGAAGGCTCTGTTAACACTCTGTCTTTACTGATTCAAGCAACTTTTTTATAGTAATTCACATTTTAAGCCTGGGTGAAATACCTTTATTGTTGCTAGTTGAAAAAAAAATGAAAAAAAGCTAAATTTGTGTAGAACAAGCTGTATACTGACTCCAAAACCAACTTTTTAGTGCATAAAATAATAGGGTTGATAATATAAATGGGGGAAATAAGGTGAGAGATCAGCACAGTTTGTGGGCTATGGCAGCACCCACTTGTGTATGCCCAGTTACTGAGCAGAGATCTCTCTTTGAACTCCACCCTTCTGGGATTTCCTTGGGTTACAGCCTGCCACTGGAATGTTAAAATTTTAGTCTTGCACCTTTATTCTTGGGTAAAGAAGATTAAAAAGGGAAAGTTGAGAGGCTCAAGGGAGCTGCAGAGCCTTGGAAAGAAAAAGAAGTATTAATGGCCAAGCTTTGACAGAGAGTCGTCAGTATGAAATAAGAAATGTACAGACCCTCACAACTTCTGAATTCTGGCCTTTAAATTATTATTCTGTCATTAGCAGTGTAAGTTGGAGTTTAAATGTGGGCCTGTGGGAAACAGTTACCAGGCTGATTCTCACTTTATTTCATTGTGATTATATTTTCCTGTGTGTCTGTTACAGTGCAGCATGAAGCCTGCAGTGGGTTTTTTTTCTGTATAAGAAAACCCCCCATATTTCAACAATGCTGACTAAAAAAAAAGTCTGTTGACATTCTGGAAACCTCAGTTATGCTTTGCACTTATGGATATAGCAGTTAAAATAAGCTCAATTAGCTGTTCAGCTAGGTTGGATGGAGTCTGTACATGTTGAAACCACTCCGAAGTCCTCGTGCCACTCAGAGTTAAAAATGCATTTATTCGATTTAGTTTTATGACCTGTTATTGCTTAACTGGCAGCTGCATCTCATACTTGGACTGCTGTGATGCTTTCCTTGTCTATTGCATTGGATAAACCCAAGGTAATCACTACAGCTGTATAAAACCTGATATAAAATGAGACAAACTTTGAAAATAATTAATCAGTGGTGATCGAGACGTAGGGCTTTTTCCAGGGATTAAAGACCAGCTGAGGAGATGATGGCCTGGTGCCCAGTGCATTCACTGATCTGATTGCTTGTAACATTCCTCAGAATTCCATTTGCCTGATTTGCCTATTGCATGAAAACTTCATCCCACTTCAGCAGTGAAATCCATCATCCAAATTCAGTCTGATCTGCTGGTTCTGCTTTTTACAAAAGACAGTTCTTCCAGTGGCAAAAAAAGCTGCTCTATGATTTTAATAAACACAGAGCAATTAGTGCAAAGGGGGAGTCACTGCCAGTCTTTTAAATTAAGAATGTCAAACAAGACAACCAGAGAAGCTTTCAGAAACCACTCCATTTAATGGTAACAGTTATGTCTGGAACTTTCTGGAACGGATTCACAAATGAGGGTTAAATAATGAATAATTATTTATTTGCCTGCCTCTAACTGTCAAATACAGGCACAGTCCTATTATTCTATAGTCTCATAAAAGTATTTTAAGGAGGGAAATACACCTTTGCATTATACAAATAAACCCCAGAAAAGCAGAAGTTCTTTATGCCTTGTGTGAGCTGTTTTGAGCACTGAAATGGAGTACAGTACTTGTTTCCTTGGTTGCTCTCCCCAGTTTTACTGATTCTGTTTGAACATGAGAAGAAAGATTCAATTTTCACTTGAAATGTTTAGGAAAGAAGTGTTCTCTTCATCTACTTTGTTTTCTGGCAGCTTCCTTTTACTTAATCTGCAGAGCCTAATGACTTAGATGACAATTAGTGTTTCGTATTCTCTAAACAAATATCATTCCTGTCTGATGAATGACCTTGAACTGGGTTAAAAATACCTCTGGTATTTAGTAGATTACAAATGTTTATTTTACACAAGTAAGCCTGAAATGATCATTAGATATTTCAGGTGATGGAGGAATGCTCAGAAGGGCACAAGGCTTAATCCTTAAACTGCATTTTGTTGCATGCACAAGGCAGATTTAAAAGGGTTTTGTTCGTTTTTTTTTTATTATTATTTTTTAAAGATTATGATACTATAAAATGAACTTCTGTCATGCCATAGATGAGCATTAATAGGCTGTACAAGCACAGCCCTGAGACTGTGTGTGGAGAAAGCTGCAAATACCATGAGCTCCTGGTGCCTGCAAGGGCTGTGTTAGTGACACCTTGGTCAGGCTGGCTTCATTATTGATGTGGTTGGGACAGCCTTTCCCCATTTGTGGTCCCAGAAATGCTATTTTTGCTTTCCTGTGGCAAGAACAACCCTGTTTTAAGAGGAAATCAGCTCTCACAATTGAGGCAGAAAATTTAATTTTTGCTTACAAAGTGGTGAGTAACCACAAGCCTGGCCTGCATGGATGTGTGTGTACCTGCTTTCTTCAGGCAAGCAGAAATCTCTCCAGGGAACTGGTTTCATTCTCTTTCCTTTTCTCTCATGTTAAATTTGTGAAGGAAGGAACAAATGAGAGAAAAATAGTGGCCTGCATGTAACAGCGAGAGTGAATGTTAATGGGACACACGGGAAATACTCCTGTATTAGAGAGCACAATGCTGCTCATTTGCTGCAAGTTATGATTGAAAACCAAATCTTTCCTTTGCATTTTCTCCTCTACCTCTACCTAAAATAGCCCCACAGCAGGAAGCTCCCTGCAGGAAATGATTAGCCCTGCTTTACTCTGAGGTGCCCTATGAGGTTTTATGCTCTTGGATTTTGTACAAGTGCTGTGTGTGCCTGAGCCAGGATGAATATTGGTGCCCAGCTGAAAGGCAGCAGTCCTTATTGATCGACTTCAGCGAGTGCCCTGGCAGATAGAGACACTCATGTTTTAATTTGTTTTTGCTTCCAGGTCACCCTTCATCCACCTTTCCATTTGCAGCAGCTTTTTCCCCCCTCCACCCTGCATTTACAGCCCCTTCTCAGCTGTTTTGATTTATCGACCCCTCAGATTTAGTGCTTGGTTCCTCGGAGAAGGCTCCGTGCTTGTGTCTGATCTAAGGTCACCTGTGCTAGTCATTCCAGGGGACTTTAATCTCCATATGGATGTGACCTCTGACACCCACTGCAGAATTCACTGTGTTACAGGATTCTCTCCAGCTGTGTCAGCAGGTTCCTCCACCCGCTCTGAAGGGCTCTGCTTTTGATTTCATTAACTCTTTGGGTCTCATTATCAGCATTTGAGGTCACTCACCTATTCTCAAATATAGAGGTACACCTACTTGTACCCCTGGTGCTCCTCTCTACTGAGTTGTTTGTTTTGAGAGTTATTTTTTTTTACCCCATGTGTCACTTCTCACCTGGAACAAGTTAAAATGTTTCAGGGCTGGTTCCCTGATTCCCCAGTTAATATCTTTTTAACTTGCATGTTACCATTTTTTTGGTATTTTGCATGTACCACACTGCTGCTTTCCACAAGGAAAAAAGCACAAATGTATTGATGAGAACAAAATCTGAAACTTTACAGGTTGTGAGAAAGACTCTCTGGTTTGAAACCTGCACGTTGTGGAAGCTCCAACCTCTATTCCTACATCTGTAAAATGGTTGTACCTTTGCTTGCTTTTTCTTACAGATATTAGCAATTACAGCCCTGCAGTGTATTTGAGGTTTGTAAGAGTAATGGTTAGCAATCAGAATTTCTTTCCCCCTTTTTTTTCTTGTTTCTGTTTGGTTTTTTGGTGTATGTTACATCTTACTTTGCCTACTATCATGGGCAGGTGATTATGGGAAGATATTTCTTGTCTATTTATTCCTAGAACAGCTGAACTGGGCCTTTGTGGCAGTTCTGGACTATGTCTGAGCACTCCCTTACTATCCATAAGTGAAAAGGTTGAACTCTAAAAGTGGAACTGGACAGATTTGTATATTCAGAGACAATTTCTGAGAAAGTGGATGTGTGTATACATATAGATATATACTGTATATCCTTGAGGGAGGAGAGCATCTAAGACAGAACCTTGTGACATGAGTGTGAAATTATGGAAAAAATCCAGTAGCTGATGGAATGGTGGTAGAGAAAAAGCTCTGCTGATATTCTCAGCCTCTAACATGGTGTTTAAATTTTACTTTCCAAATTACTTTTAGCTTCTTTCCTTGAGAAGAGTTGTCATCTTTAGAAATACCCCTTTTCCACTTTTACCCCTCAAAAAACCCTGCCCTGTGAGCCAGATTGGTTCTTGTAAGAACATTTGGCAAAGAATATGAAAAACAGCAAGTGTTATTCCTTCCAATATTTGTGTTTTTCTAGCAATATCTGCCTTTTGGTGTGTGCTTCCTATGCTCATGTATTTGTAAGCAAAAGCCAGAATGAGATGAAGGTGGATAATGAACTGGCACCAAGCTTCTTAAAGTGCTTTCCCCTTCCAAACAGCATCAGTGCTGACTTTTAAACTCATTTGTTTCTCTTAGTGTTGTCTGCAATATTTAGCTCCATAGCTGCTCATCCTCCTATTGACATCCATCCTCTTACCCTTTCAATAAATGATGCAGTTGATTTTGTGCAGACCAAGCTTGCTGGTTTTGAAGCTTTCTGAGGGATGTGCTGAGCTGGGCTCATCCTACTCCAGATTTGCTGCTCTCCACAGCACAGCAGTTCCCTTCATCAGAGGTGGAAACTTATGAAACAGAGATAAAAACTCCCTTCAAATTTGTCTTTTCTCTATGTTTCTCAGCCAAGAAATTAGAAAGAAGAGGAGGCTGTTCAGGATTTCTGATAGAGGCGTGCTGCCTGCATGTATTTTGCATTGTGTCAGCACTCCCTGGGAGGGATCAGAATTAGTCACAGAGATGAAGTGGATGTGGACAGAATTGGTTAGCAACCTTCTGAAAGCCTCCTTCCTTCTTTGATATGTTCCTTGTGGTTTTGAAGTGCATCACTATGATGTTTGATATTTTATTAACAATAATTGTGTTTCCCTCTTTTCTTTTGAACATTTCAAGGAGTTTTAGAAGCATTAATTGAGTATCTACCCTCTGACTTCTAGGAAGAAAGTGAAGATAAGGTCTTGTCAAATATGTTTGTTGAGAAAAAGTATTTAAAATAATATTAAGAACATTAAGAATAATACTGAGAATAAACAGTTCCGTGGTGATTATTGAGTCAGCTCTAGCCACAGCACTTGTGCTGGCTTGTAATGTCCAAGCCTAAAAACTTCCTGGTTAGTACTTCCATGTTCTTCAGAGATGATGTCTGTGCTCTCTGAAATCCCTGGGGGCTGTCTTGCAGCTCTACACAGAGCACCTTCTTCTTCTGGGATGAAAATCCTACAGGTCACAAATAAATGGTCACAGAACCTTCATGTGGCCACTTCTTGAGGCCATTAAGAAGCATCCTGGACTTGGGCACCTGAGGGCTGTTGTTACCTGTAGGTATCTCATTATGGAAGGCAGCAAAATTCTTTGCAGGGAGTGTCCTGGAGGCTGCTTCCCTTAGGGAACCCTGTCCCTTTGTGTCTGTGCCCTGTGCTGAGACAGATAAAGTGTTCTCAGGGAGCTGGAACAGCACTGGTGTTTCTGGGGAAGCAGAGCTGTAAGGAAATCAGGGTATGGATAGAAACACACGTGCCAAACTCCTGATCAGGGGAAACACAGAGCCACGTGGTTTTCAACACTCATCCTCTGCCCTCCATCCTCTGTCATGTTCTCCCTTCAACATGCTGAAGGTGTTTTGGGACAGAGACCTCTCTGTGGTGGTGTTGCTGATGAAATGTTTCTCCCTTTAGAGAGTTTTCTTATTTAAAAGGGAAGATGTAACTGAGTTTCAGCTGCAAATACCAACAGCCCTTAAGTTGCAGATCTGAATAGGTTTACAGGTGATGAGCTATGAATCTTTGGGCTTTGCTCTCCACAGCCTTTCTCCCTCTCTCTCTCACTGCATTTCTCCCTGAAATGGCTTTCTTGATGTGTCCAGCATAGAATTCACTTACTGTGATCCTCACCTTTTAAAAACTCTTCAGTCCCTGCTCCTCTAATGACTTGGCTTCCAGAGAATCCATCAATTATAAAATATTTTAAGGTGTTTCCTGGGTGTTTCTGTCAGTATGGTCTCAGCTGCACGCTGAGTGTACTTTAAACCTGAGATGAAGGGTTTATTTAGTGCAAGATGAATGTTAAAACCTGCAGGGGAGAATTCTTATATTCTTTCTTTTTGCTGCTGTTGGACACCTGAATGCAGATACAGCAAGTTTCAGTAGATGTTGGGAGGAATAGATTGAGTTAGGGTTGGTTAAGATTTTCTGTGAGTTTTCTTGAATCTGGAAGCCACTCTGCAAATGAGTGTTTAGATTGCTGAGCACTGGCAAAAACAGGACTGAAAGGCACCACGTTAACCCCCAGCATTTGTTCATCACCTGCTCACAGATGTGCCTGAATATTAAGGAGAAATTCATATGGTGTTCAACAGCATAGAAAGTGTCAGGATGTGTGAGAACAAGCAGGAGGAAATATCGATGTGAACGTGTAGGAGGAGAAAGACTATTACAAGGGCAATCCAATTAATGCAAATGATGCATGCAGATGTCTGTGGCTCTTTAGTACCTCCACTGCTGCACTCCATGAGAGCTGAGCATGAGGGACAAGGGAGGGGAGTGCTGCCTTCCCTCGTGTGGCAGTGCTGCTTTCAGACCTGAGCATCCCACTCCTGCCAGGAGGTGAAGAGGGGACACCTTCCCTTCCTGCTCGTGGAGCTGCAGAACAGGAATGTGGCAGTAAAAGAGCTCCTAAAGCAAAGGCTGCTTTCACCAGGTAACTTTATCTCACCTTCTGCAAACAGCAGTGTGTCTGTTGACTCCTGGCACTCCAGGGCAGCACTGTCACTGCTTTAAAAGTCAAACAAGATAATTGAAAGAGAGCCCCAGGTTTTTGGGGCTGTATGCTCAGGGCCAGCGTGTTTGATTTCCTTTGGTGTTGGCTTAACAGGATTGCTCACCCAAAGGAAGCAGGATTTGAGCAGGAAAATAGACACCCTTGCAGCTACATATTGATCCTTGGAGCTGGATCTTGTCCATCCTTGTGATGTACCTTCTGGAAAAAAGGCTTCTTCTCTCATCTGATGTCTGGTGAACAGTGACTTTGATTAAGGACAAGGCCTGGCCACTTGGTCTTTCAGATGAGATACATGGCAAACACAAATATGTGGCCTGAACAGTTAAAAATTTTTGCTTTTTATTGCTTCCCTTATAAAATCTCATTCTCAAGAGACAAACCAGGCTCTGACCTTGCTCTCCTGAAGTGAACAGAAACTTTGCTGTTGATTCCAGTGAATGCAGAACCAGCACAGTGGGCACTGTAGGAAACCGATGGAAATTTTCTCCTGTTTACACCAAAGAGTTTTGATTCAGGCTGTAGCACGAATAAACAGATAATTCAATAAATATTAAATCTATTTAATAAATAGATTAACAATCTCTCTTAAATTAACAATCTCATTTTATAAAATCTTTTCTGTCAGGACTTGTGCCACCTTTTCACCAGGCATTGTCACATCAGGTATTTTGAGGAACAATACTTTGGGGTGAAGTGGCAAATTTACTTTCTCTTTTGTGTGTTTGTTTTCCATATTGACTTACAGAGAAGCTACTGTCCCCCTGACCAGTAGCTGTTTTCATTTTTTCTGTGTTTTTTGTTTTATGGATATTAAGCACTTGCATGAAAAGTCCAGTCTGCCAATAAACTTATTACAGTGGCTCTGTAAGGTACTTTTATGTTATCTTCAGCAACTTGCTGTAAAATACCTTATGCATTTTTCTGCTGTAGCACATTTTGCTTAAAAGTAGTGTAGCTTTGTCCTCAGGAAAAAAAAAAAAAAAGAAAAAAAAGCCCCTAAAAATCTCTGTATGTATAATTTTTCTTAAAAGTTGAGTGCTCAAATAGAACACCACAGTTCCACTCCAAGATTGAATATGCATAGTTTCTTGTCCATTGAGGTTGTTATGAATACAAATTTGGCAACAAAATTCAGGCAGCCAAATGTTTTCACAAGTATTTCAGCTGTACTCGAAATACTTGTGGAATCAAAACACACACAGCAAGGAGCACTGCCAAGCCAACTTTCAAAAAAAGTTATATGTATGCATTTAATACCCTTTTATTTTTTAAGAACCCCCATAAAAGCCTAAATTGCATTGCTAACTCTTTTTGAAAGTTAAGATTTCACGCCTAACCAAGTCATAGCATTTTCTGAACAAAAATACAGGGATCTTAATCCCTCAATAAGATTTCATTTGTAAAGGTGTGCCTGATGCTAGTTAGCAGCAGATACTGTAAAAAACCAACCCAACCCAAAATATCCAAACAAAAACCTCCAAAAGGGGCAAGCACAGAGTGAGGAGGAAGCAGGATAATTCTCAGGGCTGTCTGTTTGCAGAGTTCTCTCCCTTCCCCCTGCATTTCTTTATTCTCTGTGCCTTTGATATCAGCCACACCTACACCAATATCTCTGCTGTCTCTCTTCTCATACTTTGTGCTGCTTTGATGGTGACTATTTTTATTATTCTCAGTGTTGTCTCTCTGTCTGGCTCACATATGAAATAACTCACCCTGCTGTGTAGTGCTGTTAATTTACAAGGTGCTTTACAAACACAGATAAGAGCCATCCAAGGCTCCACTCTAAATAAGACAAGACAAATGCAAGATGAAACACTTGAAGGCTGTTCAGGAAAGTGAGGACATGGAAATGACTTATGCAAAGACTTGAGGGGCTTGTGAGGAGGAGTTTCTGAGGAAAGGTTTAGGCAGGATGGAGAGGGAGTTTGGCAGTGGAGGAGAATGATCAGCTGCAAGGAGCAGTGAGGTGAGATGTCAAGGCAAGAGTAAGGAAGAAGAAGGGAAGGGGAAAATAAACTTAGGGGAACTTGGGGGAAAATAGGGGACAGGGATTCATGAGAAAAGCAAGAGGACAGAATATTTGTCAGAGGTTTGTTCAGAATGGTCTGGGAGGGAACTGAAGAAATTCACACAGTTTGAGTGTGGTTTTTTTTCCTTTTGGACGAAACTTGACTATCCATGACAGCTTTTCAGCCTACCTTGTTCTCAGCCTGTCTGTGATGACAAGCATAGGAAACAGTGCTCACATGTTGATGTATTAGAAAGTTTCCCTACTATTTAAGGTGTCTGTCTTGTATTAAATATTATCCTGTCATTGTGTCCATTTATGAAGGGAAAGAATAAAACCTAATGGAAGACAGGAAGGCAAAGGAAGAGGGGTGTGCTCTGTCTGCCCTTTTGCCTTCATCATCTCACTGAATACTCCAACCTGCTCTTCTCCCTATGGCTTTGTAAGGATGAGGGAAGGTAGATTGAAAAATTGACTTACAAAACCTAATTTTATTAGAAAGAATTATATATAAACTCAGGGAGTGAGCAAGATCCTACAAGTTGCTTTGCTCCTTTGTATTCCTGGGACTTAAGTTGGAGCTGGGTAGATTCAGTATCTTTTAGGGCTGCACAAACTGGCTCCTTAAGGCACTTGATGACTTAAGATTTTAGCTTTTATATTTTTCAAATCCTATACTGCACAAGTATATTTATAGCTCTAAACTCCATATAAAGTGTAGTTAACTGTCTTCACATTTTGGTCAGACAAAACAATCCCTCTGGGGCTGTGATCCAAGGACACCTCCCAGCCTCAGGCCCTGAAAAGCATAAACAAAAGTGAATTGGGGGAAGCAAACTGGGGGAATGTGACTTCATTACCTGAGGCTATAATTGGGGCATTAACCTCTGATATGCAAATAGACCAAACTTTTCTCTGTCTGAAAAACTCATGACCATTGTCCATCTTGGGTGCAGCCTCTGGGAGGTTTTTGGCTGCCCAAGTTGTATCTATTGAAGGCCTTTAATAAATACCCACTTTATCCTCCTAACTCTGCCCGGCCTCTGCTCCAGGCAGCCACTCCAAGGCACCACTCTGATGTGTTTTTTTCTCCCTGGAATTACCAGGCCAGCACCAAGTGAAGCAGGGGACGTGTGAGGTGGTGGCCGTGCACCGGTGCTGCAACAAGAACCGCATTGAGGAGCGATCCCAGACGGTGAAATGCTCCTGCTTCCCGGGACAGGTGGCTGGGACAACCCGGGCTCAGCCCTCCTGTGTGGAAGGTGAGAGGCTCTGCTCACTCCTGGCTCGTTCAGGTTGTTTGAGAAGTTTGGTCTCCTTGATGTTTGACTTCCCGCTGCCTCAAAAAGCGTAATCCTCCCTTTTGTTAATTTTGGGAACTTCTCTGTGCGTTGATGATAATGAGCCCGTGCATAAATCTTGGTGTAATTAATCCTCTTAATATATGTACTCGTCCATTTCATGTCTGTGCCAATAAAACTTCTTAATTTTTTCACACACACAGGAATTCTCCTCTAAACCTAGTTTGAAAACAGCATAAGCCAAGAAATTCAAGTTTATAATATTAACTCTTCTGGATGTCTTAAGACTAAGTAGCTTGGCTAAAAATTCACTGGATAATGAATGCAGTCCTAAGATTGGGCATGAATAAAGTTCTGGGGCATCTGATATGGAGAGCTTTTCCCTAGATCAATATATCACCTTTTAATGTGCCTATTTCTTGTAGAGGTTGCTGCTCTTGTTAAGCTAATAAATCTACTCCAAGACAGACCTTTTCTGATCTTCAAGTTACCAAAATCCCTCATTTCATTAATTCTTAAGCAAGTTTCTGTTTTCATTCTTTTGCACATAAAATTGCAAGTGGTTCATTTAAATATAAAACAAAAAGCTTCCAAGTCTAATTCTTATCTAATATTCAGAAATATTTAGTGTCAGACATAAAACTTTAAATACATGTGAATCTGTTTTTTGAGGCTTTTTGAAACCTATTATGATGCTGTTAAAACAGATATTTTAAAAAGTAGATTTTTAAAAAAGAAATTTAGATGCTTAGTGTTTTTATCCTTTGTAATTCATCAATTCAGTTAAATTTAACTGCAATTTCTTAGGGAGTTTTCTTGTTACATCAGAAGTATCTTCTGTATTTTTAGGTGACACATCAATCACACACAGCAGAAATACTTTTACATATAACAGATAATAGAAGACATTATTTTAAACTCACTTAAAGACTGCAAAGGTGACACTGCCATTCTATGGCAGAAATATAAAAATACTGTAGAATCTTGATTCAGTCAATAGTTGGTGAAGGAATTTAACAGCTGTTTTTTCTTCAAGTATAGTTGCAATTAAGTGCAACAAAATGTTGTGAATGTAAGATTTTGACTTGTAAAGCGGGAGAGCCTTTGATTCCCCCTCACTCCTCAGGGTAATGCTTTAGCAGGCTTTGCTGATTTTTGCAAGCAGCTGGGACTGCAGTGGGCTGCTGCAGCACAGAAACTGTAACTCTCCTTCCTTAGCCCCAGGATTAGATGTGTTTTCTCCCACTCTACACATACCCTTCAGCAGACTCCTACACTGTGAAAGCAAGAAACAGTTTGAGTCTTGAATTTGCATATTGCAGACTGATACAGGCATTTAAGGTCTTTTTCCAGCACCTTTGTCCTGAATGAAGGCTTGTTTAATTTGCCTATAATTTGACCTGAGTTTAAAGGGAATGATACACCCAAAACATAGAGTTACTTTTCTGACAACAATAATATTTTATAAACCAATTGGCTTGTAGCTGTTTTTTATTTTCATTGATCTTCAGACCTTATCCAGAAGTGGTGAACATTTGCATTATGGCAGCATTTCTCTCTGCTGTAATCACTGCTGTGGTTGGTACCTGGTGTTCCCACCTCAAATCACCCAGCCCTACCTGCCCCAGCAGACCTGTGCCTTGCCATTCCTCATTGCCACTCCTCCAGGAAGGATTGTGGTGCCTCCTTCCATCCCACACTCCCTTGTTTTGTCTGTTTTGCTCTGTGCCAGGAGCCCTGTTGGGTGCTGCCATCTCCTCTGGGTGTTCTTCACTCCATCCTTAGTGACCTTGCCAGAAATGCTCTCTCACCTCCCAGGACCTGATGTCCACAATCAATCAGCATCAATTCAAATGATCTGAGACCCAAATAGCTGGTGAAAGTCCATGCATTTGTTTTGTAACATTATAAGACTGAAAGATTAGTTTACAAAAGCCAAAGCACTGTTCCAGAAGTGTATTTTTTCATAACGTTTTTCAGTTAAAGTGCAAAACAAAAGTAATTAAATGAATATCTCAGCAATATCCTGATGTCAGCTTGCCTGCTTGACACCCTAATTTAAAGGTTGCAGAAGAACAAATATGTCTTGAAACTAAAAGGAAAAAAAAGTGCTTTACAAGAAGTAGATTCCATTATTTTTGTTCATCTCTTCTGAATGTGTTATCTTTTAAGGCATGTGGTTTGATAGTCTGTGCACATAGTAGCATAATGCAGACAAGCTGAATCAACACTTTAAGCCATATTTTATTTTGAAATCCAATATAGATTATGTAGGATTGTGTACTGATATATTTCATAATCATTTTCTGGGATTTGATGAGTGCCATGAACAATGCAAAACTGAGGAATGCATGCAGATGTTTGTGCTGTTGTTAACAGCAGGGTTATAAAGCCAGGACAATGTTTCTAAAAATAATAGGCATGGTCTTAATAGAAATTGGCTTGAGGGTAGAAGATTAATAAATTTGCCCAGTTAAGGTGTACAACTATGGTTTTCCAAGCATATTGCAAAACTGGCAGTGTAACTGCAAGGAGATTTTTAGTTGATATTTGTGCTTGCCCGAGGTTTCCCCATTCTTACCTGCACTATTTGTTGACAGACCTCATGGGTTTCCATCTCTGTGCAATTCTGTTTTCTCACCCAGTGAAGGAAGAAACTGGCATTTCTCTGTCCAGTCTCCCATATGCAGATGTGGGTTAAACAGGAAGCCTCATCCTTACAGCAGGTACTTGACTGAAGCATGCAAATGAAGGACACAAGTCATTTTTGCAGTCAGTGGAGATGGAAAGGCCCTTCCAGAGGTCAATTCAAATGCTGGAGTCAGTCTCTGGTGGTGGCTGCCTGTCTTCACCATTTGCATATGGCATTATCCCTTCTGAGGGCTGGTGAAATGTTTAGCCACGATTTTACCTCAAACACACTCCATGTAATTCACTGTTAAACCAGTAATTGTTTCTACCTTTTGAAATCAAACAATTGAACTTGGCACAGACAACTTCCCTGCAAAAAACAAACAGTGATAGAAAAGATGTTTTTATTGTTTCTCTTTCCTGTTTTTCCTTTCCCTAGCTTCCATTGTCCTGCAGAAGTGGTGGTGTCATATGAACCCCTGTTTGGATGGAGAGGACTGTAAAGTACTACCAGACTACTCAGGTTGGTCTTGCAGCAGTGGAAATAAAGTCAAAACCACAAAGGCAAGTACAGAGATCACCTACATTTAAAGGTGCCAGTCTGCTGATTGCTCTTGTTGCATTGTGTCTGTGGGTGTGAGCACCAGTCCTGGCCTTCTCAAGGTTTTGGAAAGCTGTGATTAATGTAGTTGCTGTCAGAGAGGAAATACTGGGTCAAAACTGCCCCTTCACTCCTGCAGTCAGACTGAAAATGGTCTTGGTTCAGTCTTCAGTGAGCCGAAGAAACTACTTTGCTGTGCTCAGTGCTAGAGGGATAATCATGTTCCAGGAACAGTTCTCCAGTTTGCACACTGAGTACAAGGATCCAAAATCTTTACCAGTGTCACATAAAGTCAGATTCCTGGGCTGGACAGCCTTTTACCTTTTGAAAGAACCAGCCTGGTTTAGGAGTTGTTGGGAAGCTGCACTGATGCCCCTGTGCCACACTGAGCACCACTGGAAATCAGATTGGTTCAGAATATTTCTAATTACAGACCACCCTGTAGCTGGTCTCATTTTCTTTTAAAACCCAAACCTTTGCAAGTCCATCTTATTTCTTAATTAATGGGGAGAAAATATCATGCCCTCTGTCTGCTTGGCAATTTAAAATGAGCTCAGTGCTTTGAAGTTCAACAAGTCACTGCAAACTGCATGTCTGAATACATCATAAACCAGGAGTCTTTAGCAGGCAATAGCAAGGAGAGACATATGCTCAGCTTTTCCCTTTACAGCCTCTTCTAGCTGGGAGAGAATGTTGTTCATTAGGTTACAGTCTGAGTTAATCAGCAACACTGTCACCAAATGTTGTTTAGTAATGGCTGTTCTGAGGAGGGAAAACTGCACTAATTTCTGGCTGGATGAGAGGAAATTGGATGTTTTGGGCAGCTGTGGTGTGATCCTGGTGGTCTATAGACATTCCTCAGTGGCACAGAGGAAGTGGCATCCCTGCCCATGGCAGAGGGGTTGGAAGTAGAAGATCTTCAAGAACCCTTTCAACCCAAACCTTTCTGTGATTCTGTGTCCAGTGTTATTTATCAAGTGCCAAAGGTGTAGTCTATAGCATGCCTGGGTCCTGCTGTTCTGTGGTGGACACTACATCTGGAATTTGGCCTGCAAGCTCTGGAATCTATGTGGATAACTGGGACTCAGTCATTGCAAGATAAAGATTACCCTCAGCCTTTCAGTTTTTTCCCAGTGCTGATTTTTAACTACTGATTTGTAGATAAGGAGTGGCACTGAGGCATCACACTGAGGGGTGAGGCTGGTGAATTAGGAGTTCCAGATACTGTATGAGACAACTTCATCTCTGGACATACCAGAAGAGAGCTGACAACTTATACCAAAAGGACCTTATTGGAAAAGAGTGACTCAGGTTAATTATCCTTGAGCAAGGGTTAATTATCCTTAATGCCTTCGACAGACTCTTGAGGGATAGGGGCAGAACAAAGACTTTTATGTTGGTGCTGATGACTGAGGTGTCAGGACTGAAGTCCTGAGGTGTCAAATCCTGATTCATGCAGCTGCCTCTTCCTTCCTATTAACAGTTGTAAGGAAAATAGAGTGGAAAGACAATTTCCTTTGTCACAGGGAAAAGGGAAGTATGATGTAGCTTGTAGTTTTATTTTGGAAATGAACCAAAGATTTTTCTCAGATCAATAAACAAAATATTTCTTAAGTGAATTATTTAAATTTTACACAAAGAGGATTATTTGAACTGTCAGACCAGTAGCCAAGCTATTCAGCAATGGGATGCTCAAATCAGATACAGCAAAACCCTTGGGGACAATTACAGGAAGGGTACACTTCCATGAATTTTTTTCAATTTAATAGTTGCTTTATGTCTAAAACACAATAGTTGAGATCCATTCCATACTAATTTTTTTCTGTGTTATGCACCAGAGATGATCTCATTACCATTTAAATTTGTAATCAATTTTTAAAGCTTCTTAAGACCCTGGGATCAGTGCTACGTGGGACAGTGGCTTCCACAGGTTAATTATACACTGAAAGAGAAATACCGTTTAATCAACTTTAAGTCCTCTACCTTTTCATTCCATGAAAATAAGTAAAAATAGTGTAACTAAAATATCTGAAGCACAGGAGACTGCTGACACTACTCAGTATTTAGATGAATAGTTAGTGGCTGAGTGGGACAGCTAAAATGTGCAAAGCTGAGGAATTTGCATCTTCCATCGGTTCCCTCAGGGAAGGAAATAAAAACTTCTCTATGCTGAGTGTCTGTTTAGTTTTGTGACACATGTAGACACTGCAGAGCAGAGCTGACAAAGCTTTCCTCCTCGCAGGCTGCCTGTTCTCATCCATTTCCAGGACAGGAAATCCAACAGGACCCTCCTCCCTGTGCAGCCAGAGCTGCTGGCTTTGTGCTCTGTGTGTGCATTAAGGCTTGAGCACATCCCTGCAGCCCCTCCAGGCTCCTGTGGGAGCTGTGCTGTCTGCGAGACATTTCTGCTGCAAGAACAATTTATTCCCCCCCTGTGCTGCCTGGTCCCTGATTCCCTCCCATAGGATGGACCACTGGGAATGGGCAGCAGTTTGCACGAGTGGCCCTTTGGGATGTAAATCCTACACTTGTGCTGAAGGAATTGGTGTTGGAAATGACAGGAAGCAAAGTAAAAGAGGAGATTTCCAGGACATGTTGGTGGCAAATTTTAATGGTGAAATGCCATTTCTTCATCTACAAATCCCCCCCCCCCC
>VZTZ01031704.1:800274-873804 GCA_013400955.1 Drymodes brunneopygia
TTTTCATCTCCAAAACCCCCCCCCCCCCAATGATATCAGATAACAGTGTAATTAACATTTATATAGAGATTCTGCTTCTCTGTGTGGTATAAAGTTTGGCTGGGGCAAGTTCATTCATTTTCTATTCATGTCACAGCTCCTTTGCAGTAACAATGCACCTGATATAATCTTTTTTTTGGTCAATTCTGTGCAGGTGACTCTTTCCTCTTCCTTTACAGGTAACACGGTAGCAAAGGCTAAACCCGAGGGTCACTCCCAGAACTATGGCACGTGGAACTGTCCCTTGGCTGCTACACAGAGACCCTTTTTTGTCATGATGTGATTGACTTTGATCCTTTGAACCTGCAAAATGAGTTGGGAAAAAGGACAGCATTTCTCCTTTCAACTGTGGCTGCAGCTCCTGAACCTGGATTTTGCTATTCAGTGGTACATTATAATTTCACAAGAAAAAGCAAGGAGATTTGGTTCTACCTGAAATGCACCTTGGGTTCCAAAGGATCTGAGACCTGGCTGAAATTTGTGGAAGAACACACCTGAGCTTCTTGTGGTGCACCAAGGATAAGACTTTCTTGATGACACAAAGATATGTGAAGTTGCTTTAAATGAGTTTAGGTCATGAATGTAACTTAGGGGATCACAGAAAGAAAATGCTGACTTTAGAACTGGTACTGATGATCTCTAAGGTCTTTTCAACCTATATGAATCTATGGATTTGTCTGAAGTGTTTCTTGCATACAGTACAACATAAAATTCAAAGCTGATCCCAGTGAATTGACAGGACTGTGTTAGTAAATTATGTCTTTGTGTATTTTCAACTGTAATTTAGTACCTATCAAGGTGGTATGAAGGTGAAAAGATGGAACTTATAGAATTAGTAGCAGTTATTCTAGGGCAAACTTTGGTTATAGCTGTGCAATTAGATTTATTTCCTTAGATAGTTCTAGGTAGTTTAACTTTTACATTCATAAGTGATGGCAGGAAAGCATGAGGAAGAGATAAAATTTGAAAGCAGGCATAGTTTTTCTTGTCCTAAAATAAATCCATTCTCTAGGGGAATAGCAAAGTATACATATTCCTTGCCTCTTTGAATCTAGATATGGAAAAGAATTTAGCCATTAGCTAGAAATATTCATTGAGATGCCTCAAAAAAAAAAAGGAGAGCAGGCTTGTACTGCATAAGGAAGGCTTACTGGAAAGGGAGTAATTTGTTTGGATTTTCATAGCTTTGGTTATATCCTAATAGGTAACATACTTAAAATTCATAAGCAAAATTCTAGATAAAAGCGAATCTTCAGTTTCAATTAGTTCTTGTTTAGAATGATTATAATAATTAAATGTCCAGTTCCTTGACAGACTGAATTTCCAAGTGGTTACATTTTGAGACACATAATTGTTCCCTATTATTGTAGATGCATTTCATGCTCTTTTTCTTATTTGCCTGTTAGAGTTTTTTGTCATCAGTCTTCATAAATAGAATAGAGGGTAGAGGTGAAGCTGCAGCCAGTCTGTTCCCCCTGATATGGCAGCAGACTGAAATTCAGAGCTGCAGATGAACTGCTGCTGACCCAGAGACTGAAGCCATTGTTATGCTTTATGTAAATATTGGGGTAACAATGCACATCCAATTTTTATATAGACAGAAAGGTGGAAAAAAATAAAAGGTGTCTTGTACTACTGTAGGTCATTGTGCATAAGCTTTCTGGTGTATGGGATGATCCCATCAGCAGTGGGAAGCTGTTCAGGGTCACAGTTATTAAATTCTGATTTGCTGGAGTCAGTGGGAGCATTCAGCCAGTTAATCCCACCAGTCAGTAGTGGAAAGATCTGGCCCTGTGTTTTTTGGTTTTGATTTCCTTGGTTTAGGTCACTTTCAATGATGCATTTGATTACAGCTGGGATCATAGTGGTCATTGTACTCAGTGATAAGCAAACAAGAGATTTTCTGCTCTGTGCTTGGACAGCTGAACAGTTAATAGACTCTGCTTGCCCTAATGAGCTCTACATTCCCAATATTTTTCCATTGTTTTGATCTTCTGATTAAATTTTAAAATTACCTTTACTATTTCCATTGTTTCTCTGCATATATATTCATGGTGTCATCAGGGAACATCCTTTTCATTTGCTGTTTGTACAGTGTTAAGCTGCAACTAGAATTTATTTATTTACTTTGGTAAGTGCTCTATGGCAATGCTTAGTTAAAACCATAGCTGAGATGTTCTAGGTAGGGAAAAAAAGAGTTTTAGAGAAAAGTTGGGTTTTTTTAAAGCTAAATACAAAGAAAATAAGTTACTTTCCAGTGGTCATACACTGGATTTGTGGTGGAATTGAGAACAAAAGCAATATCTACTACCTCAAAGGGGTGCAGTATGTCACCTGCCCTGAAATAGCCCTGGAAGGTGCCTGTGCTGTCACTGAGGAAGGGAGGAAACTACAATGTAAATTTGGAAGCATGGGATTATGAAATACAGCTTAAATGAATGACTTGCCTTCCTAGAAGCCCAGCCCATGACAGAGATTTTGTATTCCCAAAGAAGCTTTGATGCAGAGGATCTTGGGTTGATTTCCAGCCTTTTCTGACTCATTGCACAAATGCTGTGATGTGTGGCTGCCTCTTTCTTTGGAGGATTGCTGCTGCTTCCAGTGCTGCTGCCTGGCACCTGCCACCAGTACTGCCCTTCTGCTGAGAGCCACAGAATGAAAGGCTTTGCCAGCAGCTCTGTGAGTGGGAGGGATCAGTGCCTCAGATCCTGGGTGTGTTCTCTCTGGAACAGTTTATGTTCAACTACTGGCTCTAGAAGAGCAGTTTTTGTGAGCAGCAATCCTCACCAGCTCTTAGAAACCTCAGTCTGCATCCCAGGGGTGAAATCCTGTGGGTCATCGTGCCCAGGGTTTTGTTTGGACAGGAACTCTCCTGTCCTGGTTCAGGGAATAATCCCCTTGCTCTAAAAGTGGCAATGTCTCTCCATGCAATTTCAAACAAAGATTATTGTAGACACTCACTTCTCTGATGATGTATTATTATCCAAGCTGAACTGATTAATTTCCTGATTATACCTGCATCTTTTTTCTTAACTCTGTTCTTTTTGTCCCTCATCAGGACAACCCTGATGCCTTTCCTTTCATCCAGGTGACATTTCAGTAGGCATAAAATAACTGTGGCTTCTTCATGTCCTTTTTCACTCCCCTCTGCCTGTCTTTGTAGCCCTCCTTGTAGCTTTGGTGAATATTTTTGGACACAGATTGCCAGAATTATGGGCTTTATTTGGCATCTGCCATTGCTGGTTTTCTGGAGTGTTGAACACCGCCAGGAATGATGGGTGAGGAGCTCCATCCTGTCTCACCCTGGGCAGAAGTGACACTGTTCACTCCTCAGCCATTTCCTTACCACCATCCTTCTCTTTTCCAGTTAGATAAGGAAATATCTGTGGTATCAAAATAAATGCTTGGATATATAGATTAAACTAGATATATGGCATTTTATTTATCTAGAAATTAAACTATCATAATATAACTCCCTTCAAGGTTTTCCTTGCATCCTACAACTCTGTTAAATTCACAACAGATTTTTTTCCATTTTCAATTTACCTCTAAGTCAGTTATCTTCAAGGATTTTTGTTCAAATCTGGATCTAAAGAGAGTGGATAAACTTTTTACACTTGCTGTAAATTTTCTCAAGGGTTAGTTTACAACAAACTTACAACAATAGAAAATGACTTTGAAGACTCACAGTTTGCTTGCAGACTGAAAAGACCCTGAGGTAAGAGAACAGTTAAGGCTTCTGTCATAACAATAGATGCTTCTCTATCTATTGAGATAGAGATGGTCCTGAAACAAACATTTGGGATAAATTAGTACCTCTAAACCATAGTAATGTCATTTAAAGGACTGCTTTTTGCAGCACAGTGTCTCTCAGCAATACACTGGGGTAATAATTCTGGACAAAATCAGAATGGATCTGCCCACCTTGGAATTTGAAATATATTGGTCATGTTCAGGAGGGTGGTTTTTTGAAGGTTGAGGCTGCAGGGATTCTCACTGTCTGGAAATGAGAGTCCTATACCTGAAAATATGAAGTATGTACTGTTTTTCAATTCAGTTACCTTAGAGCTTAGTTGAGAAGCCAGAATCCCATTTGCAAGAGCAGGATTAACTAAAAAATGATAAAATTTGGAGCTTTTTTTTCAAATGATGACTTTGCTTAATGAATAAGCAGCATATCTCCAAACGAATTCCTTTGTGTCTTTTTATGTTATAGTTGCATAAAAAGACAAACAAAAAGGTGCCTGTGCAGAGTTACCAGCTTGTGCTTTAGAGTCTAGAAATCTATTGTATGAATGTGTCTCAGTTACTGGATTTTTCTAATTTGGATGAAATTTCAACAAATGTAGGGGGTTAGAATAACAGCCTGTACCAACCTTCAAGAGACCTTTTGCATTTTATAAAGTACCACAGCTCCATTATTGTTATGAGGACAAAGTCACCCACCAGGAGAAATTAATAGTGAGTAAGAACACTTCAGGGGCCATTCTGCCCTGCTCTGTGTGTGAGTGTGTAGCCTAAGAGACAACACAAAGTTAGGTACAGAATCTGTTTGACTGCTGTACAATACTATGTAGATCCAAGCTCATGCACTGGGTGATTTTCTAGTTTACAGAATCATGATAATTTTTTCCTTACGATTTTTTCTGACAAATATGCCCATTGCTTAAAATTCACTAGAACAAGTGATTTGCAAGCAAAATCGTCAGCTGTTTGCTTACCCTTTAAATTAAGCAGCACACAAAGTAATCTACTACAGTGGTAAAATCAATGTAAAATGCATTACTCTAACTCCCAACAAAATAAAATCGGTTCTCTGTAAAACAGCCCTGCTATTCACAGGACTAAACTCTGCTGTCACTCGGATTCCTGTGGAACTCCTGGAGCTGAGGAGTTCACATGGGTCCAGATGAATGCACAGTGATGTTCTCTGGCTTCCTTTTGAAGATGTGCCTGCAGTCAGCAGGAGGCATTAGCAAACCCGTGAGGAATATTGCAGGCAGAGCAGAGGAAGGTACTGCTGCTTTCAACAACTTTTTGTTAGGGCCTTTGGAAAGGAATGGGGAAACTGCTCCATTCTGCAGTGGCCCTTGGCTTCCACAGCCTGAGGATTAGGTCCTACCCCTACAGAGAGCTGCCTGTGGTTAGCAGTGGGCTCAGGGCTGGTTGGCTCTGGTTAATGTGCATTTTTTACACAGGGATGGTGAAAGATGTGATGTGGCTGTGCTGAGTGTCTAAATGTGTATTCCAGGCCTCATAAAGAAGAGGCCATGGGGGTGCTCTGCAGATGGATCAGGGTGTGTGTGGAAGGACTGAGCTTTCCCCCCACATGGTGCTGTGTCCAGAGACATTCTCTCTATTCATGTGCTAAAAATCCTTTCTGATCTCCTGACAGCAGGAAAGCACAAACAATTGCAGAGGGGACGTGAATTCCTGCAGCAAGGGCTGGAAAGAACGTTTTTTGTCACTTAAAGCAGAGCAGACAAGGTAGCACATCCCACAGGACACTAATGAGCCACCTGATAACACCAAGTGCACACCTGACCTCTTGACACGTGAGGCGAGGATGACAGATGTACTGTCAAAACACAAATCTATCAACTTCATCATGTAAATCTATCCACAGATGCTTTACAGTGGAGATCTGAGGGCAAACAAACATTTTAACTTACAGAGTAACCTTGTAAACAGAAACTTTTTACAAAAGACTCCAGTTAATTATTTATGAATTGTAACAGCGTCATGAGAAAAGGATGCTGAGCATTGATTTTTGGCATTGAATGACAACAAAGCCAATCCCCCAGTTTCCACAATAATGATGCACTCACTGTTCTGGTGTTGGGGTGTATTGATATTCATATTGCATTTGCATAAAATCCTGTCTCTCATCTTTTATATTATTCATTTGGTGCTTTCCATCTCTTTCCCAAATGTGTTGAGTTGTTCCCTTATACACACAGATTTCTGGTCTGCAAGTGAGGAGGCATCTCAGAGTCACTTCAGGATGCTGATTTTTGCTCTTTAATTAGGTCTGTAAAGAATTTGGTGCTTAGATCAGGAATTAATTTTGTTTTCTTGTTTATAAGTAATTTATTGTGACCTCTCTAAATGATAGCACTTGCCCTGTGTGAAGACAGTTAATTTTCCAAGATGTGACAAGCACAGTTTTTAATTGGATTAGGGTAAAGGAACTTTCTTTTATGAAGCACAGGGACATTTGCATTCTTTTAGCAAAACCTTTTTTCTTTTTCATATGATTGAAAATTAAGCCTAGCAATAAACAGATCTGGAGTGCTGGAGTTCAATGTAAAACGAAAATTTTTGAGCTGTTTATAATACCTTTCAGGACTCTTCTGACAGAGCTGCATTTGTGGTACATGTTTATTTATGATTAATGTATCAATATTTTAGTTTCTATTTTAGAGAGGCTTTATCCAAATATCCATAAGTATTTTTGCAGAGAAACCTTTAAAATATGGATTGGTTATAACTCTAAATGTTGTGTCTTCTCCCCCTTGTACCCTTGAGCAGTGATGGCACAAGTCCAGTCCCTTTTGGACATCCTCTCTTTGGGGAAAGATCCTGATGGATGGGGAAGGCTGGCTGGGCTGTGTGGGGAGGCTTTTCTGTGGTGTGTTGACATAAATTCATGAAAGGAATCTTGGTTTATGCATTGGAATTCTGGATTCATGACATGCAAAAGGTATGGGGTTTTCAACACAATCTAAAGCCCCCACAAGCACCTTTGAAGGTGTTTTAGTTAATAGCTCTGATGAGGCTATTTGAGTCTGCCAAATCAAATCAGAATTTTCTCCTCCTTTAGACAGAGGCACTTCTGTAGACCTGGGGTTTAATGGGCTGATGGCAGTTTCAGAGATGCTACAGTTTTCTGAATTGCTGCAGGTGCATTGATGAGTGAGACCCCATAGGCCTATTCTGAGCCATTAATGCTCACCACATCAAGAATATTTCAACAGAGTCATGTTCCTGGATCATTGATCTGCTGATCCATAGGTGTGCAGAATTATGTTCTGTCAGACAAGCTGAAAGAGGCAGGAGTGTTTTCTGTATTCTCCAACAATATTTATTTTTTCCGTATGGGAGGCTCAATTCAAGGATTGCTTTGAAGATTCTAGAGGTGTTTTTAATGGAGGAATGGCATTATTGAGCCAAGCAAGGGTGTTCTCCCTGCTTGATAAGTAGCTATATATATAGATATATAGCTGCTATTCAAATATATATATATGAATAAATAGCCTGTGAAATTATAAACTATTTCCTTTTTTAATGCTTTTTCCCACTGCACATTATGTTCTGGAGTGTCATTCCTTGTATCCTCAGATCTAGGACAAATCAATATTTGATGAATGACAAAGTCAGTCCTTTAAATTTTTTTTTTCTGTCGAGTTCATAAATGTCCTGTTCTGCACCTATGGGGTTCAGCTCTCAGCTGATTTCAGGGAGTGGCCAAGCAGGAGGCTGGGAGAGAGTGTCAGCAGCTTGAGAGCAGTGCTGGATTTGGAGCTGCTGTTGTCCTGCCATGGAGATTGTGTTTGAGATCCAGCTGCAGGCTGTGACACACAGGCAGTGCCAAGCTGGTTGGATAAATGCAGATGGGCTGGTAAATGCAGTGGAGATCCTGGTATGCACCTTTATCCATGGAAATGCTGCATGAATGATGGAGCCCAAAGGTTTTCCATCAATGTCTGAATGCAATTCTATCCCTCTCTGCTTTACTGTTTGTGACAGTGAGAGCAAAGCAGCCAGGGCTGTTCCCATCCTGTCCCCAGGGCACAGCTCCAAGGGAGAAGCCAGACTGTGGTGTTTCCCTCGTGTGGATTCCTGCAGCCTGGCTGCCTACAACCCAGTCTGCTGTGTAGCAAGCAGGTAATGTGAGATGTAAGAGCTTTGCCAACTTGTCTGTCAAATATTGACTGTGTGCAGCTACTGTGAGGCTTTGCAGGCAGTGGAAAATTTGGCTGCGTGGTAAAAGCTGCTGCTATGCTCATTCAACCCGAGATGTAGATCTAAATTTTCCTCATTTCTGTTCTCCTCTTGCTTCCATCCAAACTGTGCATAAACACACATTCAAAAGGCAATGGAGAGACAGTCATTAAAGCCTCCTGCACTGCTCTTGCATGGACAGAATGAGATGAGAGCCGTTTATCCTTTCAAAACAGCACAGTTTATTCTTCAGGAAGGTTCACAGTATTGTGCAGCCAGGGAAACTCTTCGGAAGAGCATTTGGTTCTTACAGACAGGTGCTGCAGAATGGTTTCCCATAAAGGGCTAAAGGTTTGCCAACTGCTCTGTAGCTGCAGCCAGCTGCCATCCCAACACAGCAGAGCCATCCTGAGAGGTGTGGGAGCCTGGGAGCTCACTGACACCCTCTCAGCTCACAAAAAGCCCCTGTGGAACCCCCTGGAAGGGTTTCCTTTCGTGCAGCAGGGAAGGCTGGCACACTCTGAGGCAGGACCTGCATTATCACCTTTGCTGTTGGCCCTGCTTGCAGCCCCTGCTGGGATGGATTTGCATCAGTGGTGAATGAAAACATGACTGGCAGGTAATGGAGAGCCCGTGTCAGGAGGGAGACAGGTGGAGATTTTCCAGTGGCAGAGGAATCAGCTGCTGGCTTTCATCCCTCCACAGCACTGGCTTAGCCAGTCGGGTGCTGCAGAGGAACAAGGACAATCAATCCCATTTATCAGTATTTTGCTTATTTGTGTGGCAGGGGAGGATTGAATGCACAATGCTGTGCTGCCATCAGGTTGCAGGAAGGGAGAGAAAGACAAGGCTAGATGAGAAAGAGTGGAATGTAAACACTTTTTAAGTCCCCTCTCTATTTTTTCTAAACTCTCTTGATATTTAGTGGTAGAATTATAGAATAACCTGAGCTGGAGAAGGCCCACAAGGATCATCAAAGTCCAGCTCCTGTCCCTGTACAAGACAGTCCCAGAAATCCCACCATGTGCCTGAGAGTGTTGTCCAAACACTTCTTGAATATCCTTCATGTAGGTTAAAGTAGTGTTAACTGAAGGCAAAATGTAATATTTTATTACATATTATGAGTAACAACTCTTGTATTTTCATGTGCTTACTAAATAAAATGGTAGATTTGCAGAGGTATTCCTTGATAACTGAAAGTACCACTAAAAATCAGAAATTAATTTATTCAGCTTTATAAGCCAACAGGAACTTTTCTTACTTTGTATTTCATTTCTGCAGCCCAAGGAGACTGTCTTGTGTGGCCCTGGAGATGTCTCTGCAGATCTTAATAAATCCTCAAACTTCAGTTAATGTCTAATGTATATCAGTCACATGTGAGTTTAATCGCCATTATGAGAGCTCATCGTGGGTCATGGTGAGCCATTTCCCTTGGAAATAATTACCCTCAGCTGCAGCATAATGTGTTAATAGAATTGCTTTAAAGCAGGAAAGCAGCCCCATTAGCACTTGTCAGTGCTCACTGTATTTTCAGGATGTCTCTCACTTCTCTTGTGAGCCATTAGAAGCACAGGGGTTTGGGTGCAGTAAGTAGTCAGTAAATAGTCTGGTGCACGCTGGCAGCAATGAGCTGACAAGTGATTTATTCCAAAGGAGACGCCTGACACTCCAAAGGGGTTTGTTTCCCAGTGTGCTTGGTCCAGCTCTGCAGCCCTGGTGATTTGGGATGTGCATCTGCTGGTTCCTGGCTCTGTCAGAGCTGCTGAACCGGGCAGTGCAGTTGCTCATGCCAGCACTGGTCTGCAGTGAGCTTTTCTTGGTTCAAATCACCTCAAAACCAGAAAACGGAAAGGAAGCACGAGCAGGAGGCTTCTCAAACTCACAGGAGAGTGTACAGGTGCTGCCTCTGTCTGCCTCAGTAATCCTGGAGCTTCTGCAGCTGCTTGGAGTGAGGATGCCTGTCCTAAACCTGCTCCAAATGGCCAAAAGTGTGTCCAGGGGAGCTCTGGGCTGAGCTCCTTCACATGGAGAAAGTGGCTGATCCCACGTCCCAAACCCAGGGAAAGAGGGAAGCAATGAACAGTGCAAGAGGTGCAGGCAAAGGGGAGAGCTGGCAGCTTGTTTGGCTGGCTGATGGTTTTACTCAGAAACAGCATTTATTTTCCATGGCATCTGCAATCTCCCTTCACAAAACTCTCTGTTCATTACATTAAATTGGAAGCAAATGTAGAAAATACGTGACTATGGTTCAGTATATATTTTCATTGCTTTGCTTTTGCAATTAACTTGTTGGCATAAAAGTCATTATCTGATGACATTTGGGAACAAAAAAACCAATATTGTCTGGGGTAGAGGAATCCTGCCCATCTTTGCAACAGCCATTAAGACAAACACTTCTCTGGTTTTGTGCAAACAACTTGATCACATTTTTGGGCAATTTAAATCAGCTGACATCATCACTGTGCTCCAGACTCCATCCCAATGCCAAAGGTTGATAAGTAATAAATGTTCAAGTCAAGGCTGACCTAATGCAGGCCTCCCAGAGCTTCGAAAAAGCTCACAATATTTCAGCCACAGCAGGTGCATTCTGTAATCCTTTATTAAAAACTCCTGCCACACATCCCCCCCAACATGTGGTGGGGTCTTATGCAGATTAAATCTGACATGCTATGCAGTCACTGCAACCTTTTCCTTACTCCTAATTAAAGGAAAGAAAGCCAAGAAGAGAATGAAATACTCCTAAAGAGAAATGTGAGGCAGGTGGGTAGAAATGATTGTGTTGTGTGTGGCAATCACAAGGTCTGAGGTTCACAAGATGGGGAAAGGGGCTTGACCTGCTGTTCTTCCTGTGTGTGTGCTTAAATTAAATCTCAGGCTTTCTGTGAAAGGTAACTGACTTTGTTTAATTAAAAGCCTCTCTCCTGTTCTACCTGGACTTCTAATTCCAGTGCAATGTGTGGGCACACGGTGCTTTGTCTTCTCAGGGTATAATTAGACTTAGTAATGCAGCTGTCCTGTTTACAGTGTAAATCCCCCTAATGATAAATGGAGTAGACTTTTGGAGAAACCCTGATGATACTTCAGACAGGGAGAGTGGATGATCTTTGCAAATAACTGGTGGGTAGAAAGTAAATCATTATCTGCTAATAAGCCTCTGATTGCTGGGTGTTTTACACTGTGGAAGATTAGAGAACTTGACTTTGTTTTATTTTAGTCCTGGCTGCAGAGTTGGAGCACGAACAGGAGTAACTGGTTTGTTTATGGGTGAGCTTCTGACCTTGTGTCCTGAGAATCACTTTGAGAGTTCTCATTACAGCAGAAGCTCTTCTGTGGTGCTGGTGAGAAAAATGTGACAAAAAGGCTTTAGAAATGGATAGTCTGTAGTAATCTGGGGAGCAGAGTCTGTGTTGTGAAGCACCCAGTGACCTCAACCAGGTGAGAGGACCTGCTTAAGCACTCTGTAGCCAAATAACAGGAGACCTTTGCGTCCCAAAAAACCCACAGCATCGAGAGAGAGCTGATTAAGGGTGGAATGAGGATATGCTTTTACCCTTGTTTGCAGGTGTGCTCCTGAGGAGAGCAGAGTTTGCCAACTGCAGTCCCTGACTTCTGTTGAGACAGAGCTGGGGACCAGGAGGGGGAGGTCACTTCAGCTGTCACATCTCAGAGACCAGAGACTGCTCAGCAGGGGAGAGATGAGGAACATATGGTGTGGTGGGAGGAGGTGACAGTGGCACCGAAGAGCAAGAAATATAACGAGAAACAAACTTTTAGTGGGGTGCCAGCTTTAGGAATGCGGTGTCAGAGAGCAGAACTGGTGAGAGTAGGGCCTGTCTGTGCAAAGGAGAATCAAACTGGGTAAAGACAGGAGCTGTGAACAGGGATGAGCCTTGGGAGGGAAATTGCCTTTTGTCATGTGTGTGCTTCCCATGGCCTGTGTCAGCCTGGAGGCCACAGGAGAGCTGTGCCATGGATTGGAGGAGCATCTTAAAGAGGGATGGTCTGTGCCATAGGTTGCCCTCCAGAGGAATAAAACTGGGGTCTCTGCTGGTTACTCTCTAGCTCTGGTTTTGACTCAGAAGGGGACAGGAGGTGTTTTTCTGGCACACATGGCTATGTGAGTACAGCCCTGGGAGGAGGGATGGCCCCCAGCCCATCCTGCCTGGGGTCACTCACTGGGGCCACAGGGGCAGCTCTGGGAGGGAGCACCCAGTGAGGAGTTCCTTCAGTTGGACTGAATCCCATTTCTCCTTGCTCCATTGTATTTCAGCCACCTGGGATGAGTTGGGTGGCATTACCTTTGCTTGTTACCTGTTTTATCACGCTGTCACTGTGGCTGGTGTAGCCTTGCACAAAATAATTCTCTGTGCAATGCCTGATGCTGACCCCAGGTGTGTCCAGCCCACCAAAGAGAACTTGAAGTCATCATCATGTTCACTGACCATGCTCAAGAACTTCTGGACATCCAAATACCTGCCACAATTTTCCATAGAGTTCTTGTAGTTGTTATGGCACTGTGGGAATTGTTTTCCTAACTGCTGAGAAATTCAATATTTGAAAAATGCTTTTGTCTCAAATTAAGACAGAAACCTAAAATCTCAACCATTCTTATTCATCAGCTGAGGGAATCTGAAGGAAGGAACTGGCTTAGTTGGAAGAACACATTTCAGTGAATTGCAATTACTGCAGTTTGAGTTCAGACTTTTTAAAATGCAAATGAAGTATTTGCTGATTGTTATAAATTTCAAAGGAAGAAGCCAGGTCTGTGTGAAATTCAGTCTGTTTCAAGTGAAAAAAGTGTATTAAAAAGTAGCTTAGTTACAGGTTTTTTCTCCCCAACTAACAAATTTTTCAACAATCCTTCATTTGCAATGTTTTGAATTAGGTGAAATGGCACTTTCTGAAGTTTCCTCAACAAATTCCCAAATTGTTTTAATGATCTAACCAACAACACTCTACTGTGGCTTTTTGCCAATATGTTGGTTTACGTTTAATTATACTGGAATTTTATTAAAAGTTTATTTCATAATGAAAATAACCTCCAGAGGAATGAAAATGGATGTAGAGTTGCAAATGAAACACTCTGCAAAAAAGTGAAATTTGCTCCGCAAGGAAATCTGTGCTCCACTTTCAGGTCTGAGAAGGTAATAAATTGAACACAGAGCATTCCACAGACAGTGTCAGATACAAAATATATTAATCTTGTTAGAGAGTATACTAACTCTCCCAGATTTATGATCAGGTGCACTTAAGTGCTGTTCTCCTCATTAATCTTGATTTACAAACAGTAGCCTTCGGAACACGGGGTCAGAAGTGACAAGAGGCTCGCAGATGTGTCGCTTGGATAACTCACCTTCCCCTGCTGCCCTGCACCTTTCAATGACACCCTTCCATCTTTAATTACTGAAAGGCCTTTAATCTTCTCTGAGGAAGGGCAGAATATGATGAATGTGAGGGGTTGCCTGTGCTACTCTGGGTTTGTTTTTAACGAGAGGTGTCGTGGATGTTGGTGGGAACAGCAAGATAATCACATCTACCATCAGCAGGACTTGATGCTGAGAAAGTTCAAGAGGAGAGGGATGCACTAGGAAGGGGGGAAAAACAGCAGGAGAATTATTGAGTGAAAACAGCCATGTGGAAAAATTACAGTTCCTGAAGAAACTGCATTTTAAATTCTGCTTCACACAATATTGTGTATAAAATCCCATCCATCTGCAAAAGAATGTCCCTTTGTGATTCTTAAGACTATGGAGAACTGGAAAACCAAGCTTTCAAAGGAAATAAACCTGGTAATTCCACTAGGTGATACTGGAGACAAATCAGTCTTCCTGCAGGCTGGTGTGCTAGGTAGGATAACATCCCCCTGGATTCTTGTCAAGGTGCTTAACCTGGAAGAGTAATAACAAACCTCTCGAATCTACTTGTGACTTGTAAGAGGAATGAACAAAAGAATTCATCTGATGAAGCTGCAAAACTGCCAGATAAAAATGGAGAAGGGAGGTGTATACCAAATGAAAATAATTTCTAATTTCCTCTCTGGTGTGGTTTGTATCCAAAAAGATGTCAAGGATGGATTGAAGCATTCAGCACATTCTTCCTGCTCTTGCTCTTCTGTACTTTCTCTAAGGGCATTAACCTGCTGGAGCATCTGTGTGTTGTGGGCAATGTCAGTGGCAGTGTGGACTACTGGGCTTTGTAGGGCCTCTTCCAGCTCTTTCAAATGGGAGTAGAAACTTGTGACATTTGATATGATGAGGACTTTGGGAAGAGTTTTGGCACGAAACAGTTATCTGAGTTTTGCATTTAGGTCAGGAAGCAAATCCACCTCAAAGAAATATGCCTGAAGTGTACCAGAGTCTGGGTTTGCCTGATATCCACTAGAAAAATATTCCACAGCTATTGATAAAACCCACCTTATTTTCTTCACAGGTCCCCTGGAAGCTTTGTTCTGAGCTTTAAGACCTCTCAAAGGCTCACAGATGCCATGGGGCTTCATGGATGAGAATTCAGGCTTTGATGTGGTTGGAAGTGGAGACACTAATTGCTTTGAAAAATAGGAGTGGGGCCTTAAGCTGGCATCAGATACTGGCTGGGAGCCATGGGAAAGACTTGAGCACAAACCAGATATGCCCTTGGCAACAAGAGCCATGGAATAAGCAGTTGTTCCCCATTCCCAATCAGCTGGAGCTGGTGTACAGTTTCCACACTGAGTTTCAAAACACATTGAGTTATTATAATCCAGCCCAGAGGTGACAAATTTGTGGATTGCTGATGCTACCTAAGCAGCCAGACTTTGCAAGGTGTCAGACCCAAGGCACAGCCCTGACAAATGTGAGCAGTGTGCTTTTCCACAGAGGGGGAGATGATGCTCAAAGAAATCCTTCCCCTCATCCTGCATTTTGGCTGTGCTTGGATTCATTCACTTCAGCCTTCCTGGATGCAGTTCAGGCCATCTGCTCCTCTCCAAGAGCTGTGCTCCTGGAGGTGCTGAGGTGTGCTGTGAGTGTCACTGGTGGCATCCGTGGAGAATGAGGGCACTGTCATCTGCAGGCTGCTGGTAACCAGGCCTGCAGCACCTTCTCCACCTCTCCCAATCATCCTTCCTAATTAAAGAGAGCAGGAAGGGTTACATGGATGTCCATGGGCTGTTCAAGGATGGCAGAACAGAGCCTGCCTTAGGTTTGCTGGACACCAGTGACAGCAGCTGTGGTGGGGTTGAATTGTCCTCTTCTGGTACTCACTGTTATTAATGGTTTCTTCAGTTCTTGTATCAAGGATTGCAGGCTGATCTAGGAGTGGCAGGGAGGTGGTGGCCACAAGAACTGGGTGTCAGCAGAGATCCCTGTGCTCATTCAGGGGCTGCACCCCTGTTCTGTGCAGGATTCTGGCCACAGTGAGACAGCTGGCAGGGAGCAGGGAGGTGTCAAGGGGAGAACACGTCAGAATCTTTAAGGTCAAGGATCAGCTTTTGAAAAGGCCAAAGAACTTATTTATCATTGAAAAAAAGGGCTCTGAAGACTTGATTTACTGAATATTTATTTTGAATCCTGACTTTTTTTGGAAAAAAAACCCCATTAATTTAGCTGGAAAAGAAACACAGACATCAGTTTGGTTGTAGGGGAAAGTTTCTTTTCCAGGGAGAGCCATATGTACTTGATTAATAAGCTGACACTTTTCCATGACTTTTTGTTTTGCTGGCTTACAGATTCATGGAGTGACCTTCTTGATAGGGATGAAGGGAATGGGCAGAGTGAGGGCATCTAAACAGTAGAAGATGATACACAATGATTTTTTTTTTTCTGACTGGTTTGCTCACTTAGGACAAGGTGAGGCTTCCTTGAAAGGCAAAGCAGTTTCAGTTGTTCTCAGCCATGCTGGTGTGTAGTTTAACCTCTGACCTCTGCTCTCATTAGTTGGTAATAATTCCAACAGTGTGAGACTCCTAGCGCTTCCAGAATACAAGATTTCAGATTTTGTATTGAAAATATGATGCAAAATATGTTCCCCTCGTAAGAAAATCCAGATAATAACCTGATAACTGAATGTCTTCATATAAAGTTTCCATGTGGTAGTAGGCAGCTGATCTATAATTTCCTTGGGAGAGTCAGAAGTCTTTAATTTTGGAGGAGAACATGCTGCTGATTATCTTCTTTTCTTGCTGTGGGGTTTTTTTCCATGTATTTATTTTTAATTCTGATTATTCAATGTGGGGATGCTTTCTGCATCTGAAACTGAGGAACAGTTAACCCCTCCTCTCCATTTGTCTGGTGTGTACTAAAATATAATCTAGAGCGTGGAATGTATCCTAGACTTTTTGATGAAAAGGAGCAAAGGGGAGAGAGGTGTCTTTTCAAGAGTCTAAAGCATTGTGTCATGTCTCAGTGAAGCAGCCATGACTAAACATAGCAACCAAATTGAAATCCTGCCTAGTCTGACTTGTTTTATTGGCATCTGATCTTGCAGCCTCCTGATAGTGTCAGGATTTCCCCTTTTCTGGTCTGTTTAATGGTGTTGCAGAATGAGCAACTGTCTTCAGAACTGATTCAACAGACGGTGAAGCTGGAAGAAATATTTTATGCAGTTTGAGAAGGTTTAGGGCACTGCTATCACAGCAACTTCATCCTGGTGGTTTCTGTTTCCTGAGCCTTGGTGGGATTGGCTTCTCTGTGTTCCACTGGGCTCTGTGCAGGGAGATTTGTATTTGTTCCTCCACTGGGTACAAGTGGTTTAACAAACTAAAGGATACCTCAAAGAGTTGGGTGTTCTTGTAAGGTGACAGAACCAAATGCTCAGAGGCCTTCCTCCCATGGATGTCACCAAGGCCAGAGCTGTGGGTGAGAGGAGATGGCCATCTGTGGTTAGGAAAAACAATTATTCAGCAAATCCCCATCCCTTGCTGAATTAGTAACTGCAAATGCACCATCCTCAGTGCTTGGATCTACCAGTGTTTCTCTGGGTATTGCCCAAGTGTCACTCAGACTGAGATGCAATAGCAGGTTTCCAAGTTAAAAATTCAATGTTTTTTAAAATATGTAAAGCATAAATTAACACGTATAATGAAAAGCTGGATGATTTTTTTTATCCCTTAGAACTGTTGCTCAGAATGTTTCTTTGTTTTGTCAGACTGGAAAGGCATCAAATTGTTTTATTCATTATTTCTCCCCATAGGTTACTTTCCAACTTCATGTGTTTTGTATGGTTTGGAATCTTTTCAGACTGAAAAGTGCAGACAAAGAGACTCTCAGCTTGTTTTGACAGTGTCTTGTGTATTTTATACACCAGTTTAAAGCAAACACCACCCCTTGACACCCCCACCAAAATAATGATTTGATACACTCTATAGACCTAGAACTGATATGAAAACCCGTGCAAGGACTAAACCATGTGAATAATTAAAAAATTGTGTCTAAATACAAATGCAGCAGGGTTCACCCCTGGAAACTCTCAGAAGAGTTTAAAGAAGACCTTTCATGAATAGTTTAAGTAGATATAGTTCTCTGCTGGGATTGGGGGAACAGGCTGGTAACCTTTTCTGTCCCCTTGTGGCTCTGTCTTCCATAATTACCTAATTCACTGCTTTAAATCTATATCCAAATAAGGAAGGATTGGTTTTGTATGGAAAGCTTAGTAACACCACAGCTTACTCGGTCAGAGGAGCATGAAGGGAGGATAAAAAGAAATATGTCTGGTGCCAGAGGTTTCCCAAGAGTTTCAGTCAGACCTGGGTTGGGCTCAGCATGGAGAGGGCTCAGCAGGACACGAGGCTGAGCTGGATTTACGGGTGTAGTTATCTAACAGTTGCTTTTGCCTCTCAAGGTCAGCCCACCCCAAGTGCACATACACAGTGCTGTTACAGAGGAATCAGCTATAAAACCATAAAATGTACAGCAGACTGAGGAGATGTCAAGTGGATTATTGCTTTGACAGACTCAGGAGACCAAAGCACAGGTGCAGCCTAACAGCAGTTGATAAAGTAAGTGCTGACTGCTAATGAGAGCTCCCAAAGAGTGGAGCTGCTCATGCTCCAAAGAGAGCATGCCTTGGGTAGGAGCTGTTCCTTCCAAGGATTAGGATAAGCTAAGGCAATCCTGAATGCTGGATAACCCTGCTGATCCAAGTGCTGCTTGCTTTCTCCATCCTTAGGAAGCTGTGTGATTCTCACCAGAGCTGTGCAATCCCTAATTTGAGTGAGCATTCCTTATGAAATGCTGGAAGGGCTGAGGACAGCATCCCCTAGGACAGCAGCCTGGGTGGATTTAACCATCAGTGCTGGAAAACCTGTGCTCCCGTGGGCAGAGAGAGGACTGGGGAGAGAAAAAGGTGCTGTGGGTTTTTGGTTTGTTTGTTTCTGTCAGTAGGGATAATGGAGTCAGTGTGTTAAATGTGCACCACCATCCTGGCATTTGTGTGCCAGAGGAAGGTGGTGTTTGCTGAGCCTTTTCCTGCACATCTTTTTCCTGCACATTTTTTTCCCTACCTCTCCTTGTAGGAGCCAGTTAAATTTGTCAAATAAAGAAAGAAGACACTGGGAGATGTTTTTTCTGTCTTCAGTTGTTCCTAGGTGTAGGTTTTACCAGCAGTCACTGCAGCATGTACCACACTGACTAATTTGATGGAATGAGCTTTGTAAAAACAGATTAAACTATTTTCCATTCACTTCAGGAAGGGATAATTAGGTGGGAACAGAACAGACAAGAACAAGTCACAAGCACTGCACTATCAGACACTGCCTTTGATCATCGTGTTACTCCCAGGTTTGCAGTCACAAATTAGGGTGCTCTATTTGCAGTGGATGGGACTTCAAGCATGTTGTGCTCAAAGCTGCATTTTTCCTTGATTTCCTCTTCAAATACCTTTTTCTCATGCAGAATTTTTCAGGCTGCTCTGGACTCAGAGAAACTGCTATCTCCAAAAGGTGTTCACAGGGGAAAAGGCAACTTTCCCAGTCTCCAGGAACATAAAGTTTGCCTTCACTGAGTTTGAACTAAAAAGTAGTCTCTCATTTGTGCCTCTTTGAGCTGCTTTCTCAGAACCAAAATTAATTATTTAATCCTCTGTTCTTTGAGCCCTGCCTCTGCTCTATGTATTAAGTTTCCTTTAACATGGCTGTGACTGTGAAGGCTGTGTGGCTCATGAAGGTCCAATAAAAGCAGAAAATGTGGTAACATCCAGCAAATTCACTCAGGGGCCAGGGCTGTGAATGGTGAGATACAGCTGGGAGTCCTGGAACTGGACTGGACAGACTTACAGACCTGTCTTGTGTGTTTTGCTCTCTTCCCTCTCCAAGTCCTCAATCAGTGGGATAAGGAAAAACCTTCATTTCTGTCCTCTAGGTGTGTCTTTAGGTTTGTCCCCAGAGGAAAATCTTGGTGACAAATGCAGTGAATCCAAAAAAGAATTGAAAAAATAACCAGCTTCCTTCTGTAGTGTGTGAGTTAGAAAGGAGGAAAGTGAAGGAGAGACTCTGGGGCTGCTTTATCCTATTGCTTTTGAAACTGTGAAGGAAAACTCTGTTAAGTCTGAGTCTGCCAGGTTTGGCAGACAGATCCTCTGTTACTGAGTCTCTTGAAACTAAATGTGAGGCTTTGGTTTCCTGGTGAGGGCCCTGGAGGGAAACGAAGTCACTGGAAGGCTCTTGAGAAAAGCACAGTGAGGCTGTCACAGGGTGAGAGTCCCCACAGCCTTGAGAGAAGGCTCAAAAAAATGCTTGAAAAGAAAATTTTAAAGGGAATCAGAGGCAGGGGGGGCCTTCAAGTACGAGGAGAGATGGAGGAGAATGCTTGTAATGCTTTGTCAGTCTAACATATGGAAAATTTCCCCTTGGGACAAGTGTGGGGGAGGCTGGATTTGAAGTACAGGGTTCAACTCAAACTGTTGGCATTTCTCCTTCAGTGCTGGATGAGTTCATGATATCCTATGTCAGTGGCAGGTAGGTCAGCCAAAATGATGATTTTCATGTTTCCTTCAGAAAATACTGACCTATGTGCCTCAAGCACAGGTCATTTCTACTGCCAGTTCTCACCTTAGCAGTGAAGACTATCCAAAATATTAATTTGGGTCGAAACAGGGAATATTTTCTGTCCAAACACCTGGGCTCTGTTTTTATAAAAATTAAATCCAACCACTTAGGCCTCAGTAAGATAAAAAATATCCCCTCTAGGTAGAGGTGTGATAGAGTTCTTCATGGAATTTGTCATTTCACATTATTGCCGGAAAACAAGGAGACAGATTGCACTGAAACCGTGGGGAGATGCTGATGAAAGCAATTTGTGCTGTGGGAAAGTGAGATACATGTGATGGAAATGAGAGGGCTGAGGGGCACAGCAGCTGCAGGGCTTCCTCTGGGTCACTTGTTCCCCTGAGCTGCTGCAAGGAGCAGCAGGGCAGCTCTTTGTCCATGGTGCTTTCCATGGGTGAATTGCAGCCCTTGAGGTCTCACTCTCTGCTGGGTGACACAGAAAGCTCCAGGTGCCCACTGGACATGGGGTTTTTCACAAGTCCCACACCTTCCCTTGCTTGGCCATCTTCAAGACTTGAGTGGCCAAAACCCTGGGTAGGAACAGGGCCTAAGGCAGGAGGTTGACTTTGTATCATTTTCCATTCTTTTTGCCTCATTCCCATGACAGAGATTGCATTAGCAGCTGAGAGGCTCATAAATTCTGAGTTATAGCTGTAGGCACTTCATGAAGGGGAAATTGGGACTGGGGAGGGTTTGGAATTTGCATACATACCACACCCACTGCTATTTAATTTGCATTTTGTTTGCATTTATCATGGTTAAATAATACCCATGCAGTACTTTTAAGGGGTAAGGACTGTCTCAGTTTGTCTATGATTTATATAATTTTTGCTTTAAGTGTAATTTTATAGAGTAGTTTGGAGAGCATGCAGCATGAACTTCAATTTAATTTCACAAAAATGATCAAATAACACTTATCAGCCATAAATACAGAGTTCTCTTTGAAAAGAATGTTGTTTTCATAAAGATCTTAGATTAACAGCACCGCAGTCTGCTGGTTAATGGCTGAAAAACCACAATCCAATACAGTAGCAAATTTCCCCATATGATGGGATTGTGGGGGCATCTGCCCTGAGCTGGGTGGGAGCTCAGGACTCGTGTCTGTTCAGTGGTGTGTGATTCCTCCAGCTTTAGGGACTGTGAGTTTGGACAGTGTTTTAAAGCATGTTCCTTCCTTGTTTGAATGATTTTCCAGGATGAGTGCAGCAGCAGAGTGACAGTGTCTGTCCTTCCCAGGATGGCAAAAGACTGTAACATAATTATCAGATAATTGTGACTCTCGTGTGGGAAGAGAGAGCCCAAAGTTGTTTCAAGATGCTTTTAATATTTTTTTTTACCATCAACTTGTCACAAATTCAAACTTAGGAAGTAAAACCACCTGACACTCTTTGCTTTGTGCCTGTCCCAATGACACAGGAATTGCAACATCCTATTTAAAATTTGTTTTCTCCTTTTAGTTTTGCAACTGCTCTTCAGCACAAAGACCAGTTCTGCAGAGCTCTTTCTGCATCTTTGAGAAGCAGAGAGGTGCCACGCTCCTGTCATTGCATTTCCCTTGACTGGGAGGACTTGGAAATTCCTCTGATCCCATCCCAGGAAAAGCTTTCTTCCCCAGGGATCTGATCCCATATGTTTCTCTGCATTTTTAGGCACCTAGGCATCTTTTAGCTGTAAGTACATTTTTGGTCCTGTATTAAAACCCTTGGAGTGCCATGTACTGCCACCTCCTCTGCACACACTCAGGAATCTCACTCTGTAACCACCCTCTCTTTTCATTAAAGGCATCTCTTCCCTGGCAGCCCAGCCAGAAATCTGCTCTGAGACAGAGAATATTTCTCTGTGGCAGCACAGAGATCTTTGTGTGTCCTTCTGGTGGCAGTGGCCTATAACCCCCAGTGCTCCCAGCTCTGCAGCCTCACACAGCAGCCCCTGCCCCTGGCTGTGAGCTGGGCTGCCCCCAGGCTGCCTGCAGGCTCCAACTTTGCCTTGGATGATCTCTCAGCTAAGAAATAACAGCGTGTCACTCTGGCAACCTGAGCCTAAATTGGTTTGAGTCGGTAAGGAATGCTCTTGGTTTCTCTCTAACCTCCCTGCAGGGGCAATAACTCAGTTCTGAGCGTGCAGCCTGTTATTACTGTGGGCTTTTGACACATGGATGTGAAATCTCCCCTTAACCTGGCTGAGCCCTGCCAGCATGATGGACATCAAGGAGCTCTGCTCTGTTTTGATCAGCACCAATGTGCTTGGAGCACGTCCCTAATCAGCCTCTGTCAGTGTCTGAGTGCTCCAGCAGGGCTCCAGGAGCCAGTGGGGGATGTCTCACCCACCTCTCACTTTGTCCCTCACCTCAGGGCACGTGCACAAACCTTATCTGGAGGGGACACTGGAGATGTGCTGTTACACAAGTTGCAGACGCTGTGTTTAGCAAAATGGACCAAGTGGGTTTGCATACTTGAGATCCAAGCATTTCTTAGAACTTTATGTGCTTCTTGTTTTATAGCATTCAAAGGCAATTTGAATTTCTTCTGCTTCTTGATCTTTGTCACAGCCTTCCAGCTTTGCTGCTTTGTTTCTGTGCTTACATGTGGCATCAAAACCAGTGCACCTGCTGCTTCCCTTTGTCCAGGTTGCTCAGGTGGCCTCCAGCCCCTCTGAAAATTACAAACGGGTGTCAGGCTCCTGTCTTGCTTTGTATTGATGGGAAAACAGGCAAGTTCATGTGAGCTCAGAACAAATCCTTTAAGTCTGTCATCTGCGTTTGCACTTGAATGACTCCTTTTAAATTCGAGATGTGAACTATCAAAGGTGTGGAAGGATACAAGGATGGGTTTGCTTGGTGGGCTGCTAAACACGATTTCTGAGTAAAGCCTCAGTGACTCTGGAGCCCAAGAGCACCTTTGTAGACCTGAGCTCTTGGAAACAACTGTATGGAATGTACTGAGAACAGAGGCACAGCACTGAAGGCATCACCCTGTGCCTTCCTACCCTGTCATCTGCTGCCTGTGGTGTTTCCAGGCTTTCTCAGGTGTTGCTACAACCTTAAAATCCCCTTGTTTACCTGCAAGCATCCTTGGTGCCATCAGCAGCTGCCTGGCCTGATGTGCTCCTGAGCCCACAGCGCTGGAGTGGAGCTGCTTTCTGCCTCCATCTGCCTTTCCACATGGCTGAGGCTGTGGCTCATGTGCCTGGCAGTGAGTGAGGCTCACAGAGCTGTCTGAAAGCCAGCCAGGCACTCGGTGTCTGCTGAGCAACAGGAGCGTGCCACGAGCCTGTGCCCTTCCACAGTTTGAATGAGATGGAGCAAGACACCAGGTCAAGGAGAGACATGTGCAGCAGAGGGGGAAGTGGGAAAGAAATCCATAAATATTCAATGAAGGAAGCGGGGAAGCACATTCTGATTACAACTCTGAGTCTAATGTATGCAAATATAACAGTTTCCACCCCTACCAAGGAATCATGTATTACATACATTACATGATGTAGTACTGTGTAGCAACACAGTTTGTGACTCCTAGGAGAAGAAAATCATAATTCACTGCCATTAACAAAAATAATAGTGCTTTCACCCAGAGGAGTTTTCCTTCGAAAGCCTGTGCAGATTCTATCTAACCTAATTTAAGCAATGTCATGAGTTGGAACAGATCGCTATCAAATCTGTCATGCTTGTCATAACATGGCACTTGAATCGAAGACATCCCCTCCCAGGAGAAATTCCTGTGAAGGAACTGTATTATTTAATGGAGTTTAAGATTCCTTTTAAGTTTCAGAGCCTGTTTGTTTGAAAATTGCTCCAGTAAAGCTCAACCGTTAGCCAGGTTTCATTTAAAGAGAAACGAGTTTGCACGTCCGTGATTGCAGGCTGCTGTTCCTCAAAGTTGTAATTAACTGGGGGTGCAAAGGGGAAGCTCCTGCAGGGCAGCAGAGCACACAGCACGTGCTTTGCAGCTGGCATTTATTTTCTTTCTTATAGGGACAAGGTTTCCTGGAGCCTGTGAATGGGCACCAGCATTTATGGGAAGAGACATTCCCTTGTGACAGTCATCTGTCTCTGTCACACCTTCCCTCATCGCTCCTGCATTTTATGCAAGCTGCTAATGAGCTTTCAGTTTTTAGTGTGTAACGAGGCAGAAAACCTAAGAGGGAAATGAGACTGTGGTCTCAGCTCCCCAAAATAGGTGGAGTCAAACAGCATCTTAATGAGCTTAAATCCTTGGATGGTCAAAGGCACAAAACTGCTCATTTGATTTGCGATTTAAAGCAGCAACAATGGCTGTTGGGAGGTGTGGAAGTTCACACCCGTTGCTCCAGTGCTGCTCCCATTGCCAGGCGTTTCCATCCCCCTGGTTCCTGCAGTGCCTGGCGCGGGTGCCGGGGAGGCAGATCGCGGGCACAGCTCCTCTCTCTTCATTAGGAGCACGTGTGGGCTGTCCTCGTTTAGTGAGGCTGCTCAGGAGCCTCCTGTTTGCAGCAACTTTGGCAGCTTGTCACAGCGTGTCAAGATGTGCTCGTCTCCCCGGGCAGCAGAGTTGATGCATAATGCAATAAACAGCGACAGGCAGAATCGCGATCCGCGCCTTTAGCAGATTTCAGGCTGTGCGAGAGAGGAGTTAAACTAATGCCTTCCTGTCAGCCTCTCAAAGCATTTAATCATCTTTTTTTGTGTTTACTTTCTTCACTCCCCTCGTATTTTTGTTTATTTACACAAAATCTTTTGGGTTTTGCATCTCTCTGTGTTAAAAATGAGTCGATGTCTTTTTTTCTTTTTGGATGCTTTAGGAGATGTTGGGGAATACTTGAAAAAGAAATATATTGGGAGAGGCGTGAGAAAGGAGTTTAAGGAACTGAAAGCAGAGGGGAAAAGTATAATTCTTTTCTCCCTTGCTGCCCTGCCTGTTCTCAAACTTCTGTGACCGGGCCACACGGTGGCCTTTGGAAACTTTGGTGACTGATGCTGAAGCTGTGTTCAAAGCAAAGCCTGCCCAGTCCTGTGTGAGGCACAGGGCTGATCAAACCCCACTGAAGTCAATGAAAAGGCTTTCACTGAAGGCAGTGGGCTTTGGCTCAGATGCTAAAAGCATTATCATCACTCTCTGGCTGATCCTCTTGATACCAGTTCTCTCATCAAACCCTCTGACAGAAAAGGAGAGAAAATCCAGTCCCTGCTGGTTAAACCAGCAGCTGAACACAGAGTTTTGACAGATCTAAACCATTCCTATGGAGAAATCAGAGTTTTTCAGCACAGAGGTACAAAAACACGAGTGCTAGAAGCTACACCAATCTTCAAAGCATCCTGTACGCCCCCAAATTCTTCAGGTGCAGCTTTTTCATGACCAGAAAATGCTGAAGGGCATTGTCTTGCATCCTGCCCAGCCTGTGGGGACTGTGGCAGGGGTGTGGGGATGTGCCAAGATCCCAGGAACAGGGGAAGGCTGTCCCATGAGAGGGAGGCTGAGCTACGGGGAAATGGAGAGAGATGGGGGGGAGATCAGCTTGGGAGAGGGGAAGAGTAAGAGACATAACCAGGGAGAGAAAGGGAAACTGAGCTCATAGCAAGAAAGGAAGAGATGTTTAATGAATGTTCAAGACAAAGAAATTCCATGATTAATCAGGACTGGCCTTATTTCTAGTCCTGGGATCTTGGTACTCAATGAAAGTGTAGCAGAGGGAATTTGAATCCTGACTTTTGTTCCTGTTCTTACAGCAAAGACTCAGTTCACAGGTTCAGGCACCAGAAACAAAGAGCCAACAGTCAGGTGGTGGATGCAGGGGCACAAAACCCTGCTACACATTTTTAAGCAGCTTCTAACTCAAACAAGAAGACAGAGCTAAAAAACTCTCTTGATTCAATCAAATATCTCCTTCCAGCCAGCAGGAGTAACAGGATTTGGGTGTTAGATGGCTGGTCTGAGTGGATTAATAACTTGCTTTATATTATCAGCTGAGTTTCATCTAGAAATAAATCCTGTCTGATCTCTGTGAACACGACACAAGATTATTCCAGCAAGTGCAGAGGTTGGGATTTGTGCATTGAAACTGGTGGTGAGTAGGGCTGTGGGGGGAGAGGGCTGGGAGAGGATCTGTGCCAGGGGGGCTGCACTGGGTCAGGGTTTTGGGAGCAGAGAGCGGATTGCAAAAATGCCCCATGTTCCTGACCTGCAGAATCCAGCACATGACACATCCCTGGGATAAACTGCTCTGCAAAGTCTTATGGAATCAGCTGAGTGAGCTGGGGGTGCTGATCCTGGAGAAAAGGAGACTCAGAGAGGACCTCCCTCCCCAAAAGAAGATTGTAGCAGGGTGGGGGCAGTTTCTTCTCCCAGGAGCAAGTGATAGGATCAGAAGAAATGGCCTCAGATTGTCACAGGGGAGTCTAAGATTGGATATTAGGAGACATTTCTTCACAGAAAGGGTGGACAGTGTGGTGAGGGGTGTGGGAAGATGTGCTGAGACAGGATGGTGGAAAGAAGAGTGGGAGAGGATTTTGTCTGAGAGGGAGGCAGTTGTATCCTACCCCTCTATCAGAATTGTGCCATGAGGCTTAATTTCCATGATTCTTCCCATGGGAAATTCTGCACAGCATTTTAATTAGCAATAGAAAGACATTTAAAGAAGCTTGAGGTTCCTTACTCCTTACTCATGCTTTACCCATCCACTAGACACACACCTCACAGCCTTTTGTTCTTGGTCTGCATTTGCAATTTCTGTTTGATTTTTGTTGGGTTTCTTTTTCCTCTTTGGATTTGAAACAAAGAAATATAGAGCAAGACTTTAAATTAATTGGTTAAAGAAATACACTTGGGTTTTCAGGTGATTTTTGTGTTAACCTTTCCCCGTGTTTGTATGGCAGTGGTTCCTGGTTCTGGGTGTTAAACCTTGTGTTTAAAAGGTTAAAGCTTTAAAAAGAGCTTTTTGAGAGCCTGCAGTGATGGCAGACCCAGTCCAGGCTGGTGCTGTGGCTTTCCATGGGATTTTTGGCCACTGCTGAGAGTGAGCAGCACTCACTTGGTGTGCTAAGCCCATCCTGGACCTGTATGAAAAGATTTGCTTCCCAACTGGCAGGACCCCTTAGGTGAGAAACAGCCCTTAACCTGCAAACCAGGCTTTTAATTTACTTTTAATCCCCCATCCCCAAATCAGTATGAAACAAAAGTGTTTAATAACACCTTCCTTTTTACGGAATTAAAAAAGGGATTTTTCCTCATTGGAGCATTTTCCCCTTCCACAGCAAGTTGCTGTCTGGTTTGGAAATGCTTTCACAGACATCAGTTAAAATGTCAGAGGCTTCTGCTCTGATCTGTGCCCTCCAAAGGACACCTGTGTTTATTTTTACCCTGTCTCTTGCCTCACTTCCCTTTGTCTGTGGAGGCCTCCAGCAGAAGCTCTCCTCCAGCCCTCTGTCTCTTGGCATCTCCAGTGCTCCTGCTCAATGGGGTTTTTGGCTGTCAGGACCTGACTGTGCAGAGCTGGGGGTGATGCTGGAGCTGCCCTGACCTGCTGCCATCCTTCAGGCCCTGCAGCAGGAGCTGAGAAAAGGCTGCAGGAGGAGCACTGCCCAATATAAAGTGGAAGAGGAGGGGATTGTGGAATGGGAGACCGTGGGAATGGGGGCAAGATAAAAGCAGGGATGAAAAATGAATGGGTGACCTAGCCCAGCTTTGGTGGCACTGGTGGCAGTGGGGATGTGGGTGAATCTGTGCAGGTCATGTAAGCATCCAACTGGCCTTGCTTCTGCACCAGGGGAACACCAGGGCTTTGGGGAAATTACTGCAATGACACAAGCAAATGAAACTCACTTTCCCCCATAATTTTGATCCTCATTTTGGCAAAACCGCAATCTTTCCCTGACTTGTCCAGCAAACCTGATTAAGATTACACAGCAGGATTTTTTTTTACTTTCCAGCTGGAAAAAATATAATTTTCTCTCTGTCCAAATGGAATGGGCTATTTTCTTGTCAGTCTTTAAATTGGCCTCCTTGGGAACACACTCTGAGATAGTGATGTCTACATTATGGAATAGAGACAACTCTTGTCTTGACAAAAGGAAAGAAAGATGATGGTTAATGGAATAAAAACTATGTTCAAAAGATATTATAATAATCCCCTACAGAAAGAGAACTTTCTGGCTGTGCCTTTCCTTAGGGTCTCAGCTACAAGTTCCTCTGGGATTTTCAATCCAGATTAAACCCCATGAGAGATTTATATATATATATGTATGTATGTATGTATTTCTATGTGTATATATATATGTAAATACCACATAAGCCTGTAAAAAAATCCATAAGAATCTGTCTATTGACTTCAAAGGCATTTAAATCCGTGGTAGTAATGCAACTATATATTTGTAGCTGATTTGAGGATTTAGGGAATCTCTCTCTGAACAACTTCTGAAGGCTGTTTGAGATTATGGCATTACTCCAGGTAGCTCTATTAAATTATAGACACTGTTCTGATTGCACTCCCAGTCTGCCTGTGCTGCTGTCTTTTTATTTCTGCCTTGGACTCAAAGTCCCTGACATGGTGATTCTGGATTAATAATGGATCACGCTGTCACTGGAGCAAGGCTTGTTTTACTGCCCAGAGGAGCCATGGGGTGGGGAACTGAGAGGTCATTTTGAGGGGAGGGAGTTAAAAGGTCAGGGAGTGTGGCTTGCCAGCTGCCCGAGGGAGCTGGAAGGGAACCCAGAGTCTTGAGCACCATTTCTGACAGCAGAGAAGTGATGAGTCAGTGCTGTGGTGGAGGGGGAAGAGCCAGGAGGTACAGTGCTGTTTTATTTTTAATGGTGCAACACAGAATCATAGAAAGGTTTAAGTTGAAAGAGATCTTAAAGACCATCCTGTTCATGGCAGGGACACTTTCCACTACCCCAGGTTGCTCCAAACTTCATCCAACCTGGTCTTGAACACTTTCAGGAATGGGGCGGCCACAGCTTCTCTGGGCACACTGTGCCAGGGCCTCCCCATCCCCACTGTGAAGAATTTCTTCCCAATATCCAATCTAAACCTGCTCTCTTTCAGTTTAAAGCCATTCCCCCTTGTGGAGATAACAGGGACTTGAACAGCACCTGAAAGCTCAGAGCCAGCCCTGTGCTGGCACAGGTCCATGACAGGTACTGGCATCTCACACGGTCCCTTCCTTGGCTGGGACACAGCAGCAGCAGCACAGAAATGAACTCTCCCTCTGTTTGCACATGGCTGAAGTGGACACGTGTTCCTCCTGCAAATCATCATCCTTTTTATCAATGAACTTATTCCAGAGAGCTCTCCAGTATTAATGGTTTTGCCTGAGCATCTGTAAAATGAGCTCCACAGGATGAAAACCTTGTAAGTCAATACAGGGACTGTTGGTCTGTGCTGTCACTGCCCTGTGTTTGGCAGGGAGAAGGTTTCCTTCTCTGTCTTCCTGGGCTTAGTTTTAAATAGCTTTTATGAAACAGAGCAACCTCCTGAGCCTTAGGTAATTTTACCATATTAGATACTGAGGTATTGCTGAATCCTGCTAAGCAAACGCAGGCCAAAGAACACAAAACAAAACACAAAACACGAAACAAAAATGCCCTAAACCTAAAAGTTAAATCTCTTCAGGGATGTCACCTGCTTCTAGTGAGTGGTACTGAGAGACAGGACTGCTTTTCTGGGGGAATGGCCTCTCTCTGAATGGGTAACACATGTGTTAATCACAGCCATATAAGGCACAGGTTGCACCCAAATCACTAAGTTGTGGTCTTGTTTCCTGCAGGGGATTTTTCCATTCCACTTAGCTCAAAGTTTTTTTCTATTAGCTGATTTATGCCTTTCAACATGAGCTGTATCAAAGTCAGCATTTAGCACTATATATTTACTTGGGTTTGCATACAATTTGCAAATGATACACTGTACTTTTATACAGTTAATGTGTTCATTTTAGTGTATAATGCATCCATGAACTTTCTGAATTTTGAGCTGAAAATATGATAAGTGGGTTATATATGCAGTGAAGGAGTTGTTATATGAAAACACTTCCATATCATCAATTATGTACCAGCTTAATACAAAATGGTATTACTACATGAACCAGTGAAGGGAGTTGTATAATAAGATTCTCATGAGAACATGAGGCTGATATTTATTAAAGATATAAGTTCCATGTTAAGAAGGAATACTTTGTTTTATTCATTTATTTGATAAGCAGCTCTGCTGCCCAGAAAGGAACAATTCCATTCTATATTCACAAGCAACTCTCACATGTGTTTCTCATATTCAGAGTTCAGAAGCTTGATGAGCAATATATATATCATAAAATCCAACTGCTGGTTTATAGTCCACAAGGATTGCTTTCATTTGAGCACAGAGGAACCCAGTGGCTTTGGAAATGACTCCTGAGACAGCTGATGGTGCTGGGTGGGATCCCATCCTGGCAGAGCTGGGTGGGATGCTCAGGGGGATCCCTCTTGTGCTGATGAACAGCGTGGTCCAAGAAGCTTCAGCGTTAATTTTGTCTGGTTGCTCTTCAACTTTTTTCACCTGGATACCAAACTGCAAATGTGCCTCCATCTCCCAAGTGTATTCCAGAGTAGGCTGCAGACCCAGAGCCCAGACCTGTTAAAGTCAGCAGGGCTGGATCTGGAGGTAAGAGTGTTCGTGAAGTGTGAGACCTGTCTGGGGTGGGTGTTCAGGGTCAGCTGCAATGTTTTGTGTAGAAATGGCTGCAGTTCCTTATTTATCAGCATGGAATGGAATGGAATGGAATGGAATGGAATGGAATGGAATGGAATGGAATGGAATGTTAGTAGTTCACTTGGACGGGTCCTACAATGTTCCTCCAGTCCAACTGCAAAAAGACTCAGTGTAGAACCCAGCACAAGGGGAGAGCAGGGGATGAGCCTTGCCCTGGGAACACCACCTGGCTGATCATGGTGGCTCCCCTACCAGGTAGGTACTATAGAATATTGGACAGAGGCACATGTCAAAACAGTTTTTAAGACTGGAGGAAGATGGGGGCTCAGATCTACATATTTATACAAGAAGTTAAAATTTCTATTACTCCAAGGCACAGGCTTTCCCTTAAAACCCTGTGATGGGTGGGCTTTAGAGTCTGAGCTGCTTTAAGAGTGATCAGGAGCCAAGAGCTGACTCTGCCAGTGGTGCCAGTAGTTCCCATTCATCTCACTTTCAGCAATATTTGGAGCCAAGATTAAGATGCCTCGAGATGAATGGGAGCCATTGTGTGCTGCCTTTGTTCTCATTTGATTAAAATCCAATAGTTTTTTGAGTACTACATTTGATGAGAGGGTGCTTATTATTGCTTTTAACAAACATTTAGATGCTCTGGTGATTTAAAGGTTGGCATAACCCCTTCATCTGTCTGCAGCTCACAACTGAATTATTTTCTCCCATTCATTGTGAGGTGCTACAGGCACCTGGATGCCAAGAAGAATCACAGATATTTTGGAAGGGAACCCTGCACTGCTGGAGGAGCTGAGAAAAGCAATCCTGTAAGGGAACAGTGTGAAATGCTGCACAGACAGCCATGGCAAGAGAGTAAAGCTTTGGAAACCACAGCACTGGGAGAGTCAGAGGGAACTTCAGGTAGCATCACATTGCAGGGATTTTGTAGCACAGATTCAATCTAGAGGAGTCATTTACTGAACAGCAGTGGGATAAGAGAAAGAAAAGCTCATACAATACCTAAACCAGGGTAAGAGTAAAGACTGACAGCTGCATGATGAAAGGAAGAGGGAGAGAAGTCAGTCTGTGTGTGAGGGAAAGAAGAATGGTGATCAATATTAACAACTGCACCCTGTTTGTTGTAAAAAGTAATGGCATATACAGGGAAACATAAGCAGGGTGATGAAAGCATGGACGAGGTGATAAAAGAGCCCATGAAAGTCAGAGGGAATTTGTCTTCAACTTTTCCAGGCATTTGGTAGGAGTGACTCTGCAGAGAGCTCCAGGGTAGCAGTCTGGCAGTTTGTTTGCTTAGTATGGCACTGAAATTAAACAATAATTAAATAAAAAAAAAATCCCAGCTCCTCCCACGAGCCTTAGATGTAGTTCTTGTGGGCCAACTGACACAGAAATCACTCCAAAGCTGTTTTGCAGAGGTATAAAGCAAGAAAGATTGGTGCATAATTGTTCATTTCCTTCCCCTCCCTTGGCCACTTCCAGCCCCCAAAACTGAGGACTCTTCAGTGTGCTTATGACTCAGGAGAATGTGCTCCTCCAGTGATGGCCCAGAGGTCACCAGTTGACAGCTGGGAACACTGGAGCATGTCCAGAACCAGTACTGAACTGCCCAGCCCCATTTTGGAGCCATCTGGTCTATGGGAAGCTGTCCCTGCCCATGGCAGACAGTTGGACTGAGATGAGCTTTAAGATCTCTTCCAACCCAAACCACTCCATGATTTTGTGATTTCCCAGCCATGCTGAATCTGGAGGCAGGGACTGGTCCCAAGAGTGTCACCATAGCAAATTTTACTGAAAATACCATCCTCTGTGCAGCCCTTGAGTCTGGCACAAGGGGCAGCCAAGTTGTAGGAAATCTCAGTTCTTTTTGTAAGTTTATGTCCAATTTCTTGTCCCCAGCACGCCACAGTGTGATGGATAAGCATCCAAACCTCAGACAAACCTGAAGCAAGGGAGCACTCCTAGCACTAATGAAGACACATTGTCACTGGGCTTGGTTCAAAGACCATTAAAGTTTCCCAGTGGTTCCAGTGGGGACCAGAACAACCCTTTTCCTGGAGAAATGGAGGCATATATTAACCTTAATTGGGAACAGTCTCCACGAGGATTTTCCCTCTGAGGAAAAGGAGCATTTTGCAGATATAATTGTTTTGGAGGGGGTAATTATTCCATGGATGCTTCCTCAGGTGAATTATGGCTCTTGTTATGTTTTTCCCCCCTGAAATTGGAAGAGCTGCAAGAGTCTTGTCAAAGACCAGTGGCATTACCTGGCAAGCAGGGGCTGGGCTGTTGTTCCAACACAGACACGCACCAGTAGGAGAAACATTTGTACAGTTTGGCTGGATATTTCTCTATTTTCCTTCACCCTGCAGCACAGCACAGTTTGCAGTAATTGATTGACTTAGCTGGACAGTGAGATAAAAAACTACAAATAAGAGCGGGTGGGAGCAGTTTTTCTGCTGTGATTAGATGTAAAACAGCCCCAGCCAGAGCTGTGTTTTGCCTGGGGTCAGATCAACAGAACACAGATCCTGGGGTTTCTAAGTGTTAATTTTTACTCAATTTCAGGAAGGCTGGAAATCATCACCCTAAAAAACTTTTCAAGTGATGGGGTGTGAGGATCAGCAGGAGCCACGGGATAATCACTTTTTCCTCCTGATCAGGGTGATGTTGCAGGGAGATGATGTGCAGGAGACAGGGGCTGACTAAGGAAAGAAAAAGGGATATAAATCAAATCAGAGACGGGACAGACTAAATCAGGCAAAACCTAGTAGAGAGGAGGATCCCCAAAAGGAGAGTTATCTTCTGCAAATTGCTCTGTGGCCAAGTCCTGCTTATGGTTTCAGGCAAAGTGTGTGAAATCCTAAATGTTCCTCCCCATCTCTTGGTGGGGAAAGCTGCCCTTGGGAGATTGCCTGAACAAGGAGAGTCAGGGCTGATCAGCACCACCCACCCTCCTGAAAGAGTTACTGTGAGATGTGGTGGAGGCAAAAGACACTTGAGATGAGATAACTTAAAATAATTTTGTATATAATTTACAGCAAAGTTTTCTTTCATCATTTCCCTCTTCTCTGCCCCAGCTCTTGGCAGAGATACTTGGATTGAAAACGGAGCTGCTGTTGAGAAACTGTGGTTTCAGCACTGCAATAAAGCAGTCCTACCCCAATGAATTTTAAAGGCTATTTTGGCTGCCTTGAGAAATGCTGATTTATGACTTGAATGTGTCAGGTTTTTTGTAATTAGCAGGACACTGTCTAGAAGTTATAGACCATCTTAGGCAGAAATAGGCAATTGTCTTTTTTCCAAGCTATTTTTGTGAAACATTTTCCTCCATTCAAGCAGCAAGTTAAATTCTCTCCGTTAATAAAGTGGCTTCCACATCCAGATGAAGGAAATTTTGCTGGATTTTTCTTCAGAGTTGACATTATCACCAAGTATTGCTCTCTGCAGAAAGTTAAAGCTGTGGGCAGGTTGGTTGATTTGTTGGTATCATGCATAATATCCCCTTGGGCAATTCCATAAGCCTCATCCTGAAACCTTGTGAAACTCAGTGGAATTACATGCTAATGGAGCAATTTTAAAAATAGTGGTGTCAAATATCACATTTCTATAGATGTGAGAGGCTGTCTGTAGCACGTGGCAATATCAGATACAAGAGCAGACAATGAGGTTGGCTTGAATGCCACACAATTCATTATGCAAAATAATTTTCATTTGAAGACATTCAGACCTGTCACAATTCTTTTAATGAAATCCTGCTATTTTTTTTTAATAAAAAAGCTTAGGACGAATAGAATTTCAATAATGAACCAGATAACATATTCAAGCAGATATCAATTAAAATTTTAATTATAAGGAACAGTTTTTCTTGAATTTTTCACAAGATGTTAAATTTTTAATCAGTTATTTCTGGGGGGAAAAAAAACAGTTTTCTGGAAAGAAAACTTTGTAAAGTTCAGGCAAGGATTGTGTATAAAACCTGAATCATGATAAAGAAAACAGACTTAGGAGATCTTGATGATCTAAAGGACATAATTTCCCTCGAAACACCACAACCTCTGTGCTCTGAGAGCCACATGTCCTCTGTGCAACACAGAGAAACAGAACCTGCCTAAACAAGACACAAAACTTTACCTTGTGTGAGCCAGCAATGACAGCTGTTGCACCAACCTACATTGTTTCTTTCCTGAAAACAGGCTGGAAAAAAATCTGTGCTCAAAAATTCAACTTTTTAAGATGTTTTCCATTTCATTTTGGGATGGGGAGGGTGGAAAAAGCTTTTCATTTACCCAAGGACAGGAATTCTGAATCTAAATAAGCAGATTTTGCTGAATGGCATAAAAAGAGAACATCAAGGCAACAGCACCCACTTGATACATTTTCAGCAGCAGCACATCCACGAGGGCCATACAGCTCTGAATAAGGCTCTGCTCTTGTTGCAGACAAGTGTTCCTGAATTTGCTGTTAAAATACTCCCATTAGTGCTTTTTGCTGGCATTTCTAGGATGTACCACGGGATGAGGAGAAAGACGTAGAGAGAAGACAAAGCATGAACAGGATGTGTGCCTCAAATGTGATATTTGGGAATTGGAGAGTAGGGAGGAGGTGGGTCAGCTGGGCAAGGCTAACACGAGCACTAAGTCATTAGCTTCTGCTCCATCCTAGTATAAATTATTACAAATACATTAAAAAAAGGTGCTTTCTGGCCCCTTAGAGTTATGGGGTGGAAATGCAGCTGATTTTGGCCTTTGGAATAAACACATTGTCCTTTGCTTTGCTATTTATAGTAGGAATCATTCGCAGCTATTCCAATAGCATTTGTCCTTGCCACATCCTCCTTGGTGAAGGTAGTTTTTGGTTTACTGTTAATGCACATTGCCTCAATGATTAACTTCACAAAGTGGGAATAATTGAAAGCCCAACGTTAAACTGCATTCAGAAAAAACATTTGGTTTATCAGACTCCTGCTGTGTCTGCCATGTGCAGATTTTGATGTAGACAAGTGTAGTAATGGGCAGTGTAGAACACGCAAACCTTAATGATGGCTCTGGCTCAGCATTTACCCTCTTTACAGCAGCAAAAAGGTCCCATTTTAAAAGCAAAGTGTGACCTCAGGAAATATAAGGTTTATATTCCTGCCAATTCCTGCTGCACTTTAACAGGGAGGTGTTAAACCCATTATCAGCTGTCATGGACAAAATCAGCATTTCCACCTTTCAATGCCATTTGATTGAGCTGAGGTGGTGAATGACAGGCTTGAGGCACAAAGTGGGTACTTTGCACTGCTGTCCACATGTCTGTGCAGCCCCTGGAGATGAAAGGCTCAGCCCAAGCTCCACATGTCATTCAGCATGCAGGATTGCTCCATAAAGCTGATTTTCCTTTGCTTTGAAAGCCTCTTGTAATTGAGGCTTCAACTCTTTTCTTCCTGGGACTACAGTGAGTATAGGAAAAGACAAATTATGGTGTTGAAAAATGAAGATTTTCTAAATTTCCCGATTTTGTGACAGAAATAAAGCAAGGAAATACCAGAATTCTTTGTGGATATGCTTGGTGGGCTGCGGGTTTTGTCGGTATTTCTTGCATATACGGATTTTATCATTTGGCCATTATAATGGCATTGCTTGGGAAACTTCATTCAGGAACATCATCTTTCTGTTGTTTTCATAGAAGCAGAACAACCCAGAGCAGACTGTGGGCTGCCCAAGTCTGCCACAGAGATTCATGTTTTGTTTCCAAACCCTCTGCTGCCTGGGGCACGCGTGGCTGGCGAGACAGGTAAGGAAGTTTTGGGAATAAAGAGCTTGGCCAGTAGCTGGCACACCAACCTGCCAGGGATGCAAGGCTGTGGAGATCACGTGCAGGGTTTGCAGCACGCTTCTGTAAGACTGAGCCAGGAGTGTCAATGTTAAAGTGCTTTTTTGAGGGGAATCAAAGCCCGCTGGAAGTGTTGGTTGATAACACCGCTCCGTGGCTCTTTGAGGGAAGCGAGAAACATCCTGTTACCACCTGACACGGAGACACATCCAAGTGCACTTACACTTGTACTTTAAAGGCTCTGTAAGCCAGAGTGGTACAAAGCAGTCCCAGCATCAGAGAATTAAGCCCTGAGGCACAAAGGCCAGATCTGTACTTGAAAAGGCTCCTTTGTGTTGCTGTGCTGGCAAACCCTCCAAGAAGGGATGAGGCGTTTGTAATCCCACACAGAGTAGGGAGAGAGATCTCAGATAGGGATGGGCAGCTTTGTATGCCAGGGCTTGTGTGGCTAACACAGAGGGCTCACTACAGACGTGAGGGTCACTGAGTAACCTTGCTGTGCAGACAGAATCTTCTGAGTGGCTTAGCAGGGGCAGATAGGAGCAAAACAAGCTCCTGCCAGCCCTGGCAGGCTGAGACTGCTGCTGCTCGTGGAGGTGCACTGAAACACCCTCTCAACAGCAAAACACCCCACCATCTGCTCTAATGAGGTGCTTGTTCTTATTCCTACTCTGCTTTCCACATCCTCTCCACAGGAATTTTCGGGGACCTTTGTTGGAATGAAAATTTTCCTGTCTCTTTCACCTCTTTGTGCTCTCATGTCTCCATTTGTTTCAATCCTTTCCTACTAAGTCAGATTCAAAGTTTTTCTGCTGAGTAAGAACCAGCAACCTTATCAGGCATCAGTCACCACGTGGCTGTGCCTCCCTTTCCTCTGAAGGAATTCCAGACACTCCATCAGAGCAGAAGCTGTCTCCAAGGGTGGGTTTATTGAGAAGGAGGTGGCTAAAGTTATTTCCTCTTGAGAATCTCTACGAGTTCCTGTCTACTTTTTAGAGCCACAATTCTGCAGAAACAAAGGAGTAACCAAACAAGTGACAAACAAGTCAGAGTATGTGGCTGCTTGTTTTATGCAGAGCTCAGAGCTTTTGGGCTTGTGCCTGCAGAGTCACCATATTTTAAAAATGATAATTTCTGAGACCAATCTAAAAGGCTAATTGTTGCTGTTACTGATCTGCTTTAAAAGCCATGATTAAAGCTGAAGAGAACAGCCACAATTCCTGCCAGCTGCGGGAAGCTTTGTGGCTGCCTTGTCCCAATTACAGGGTTTTTTGTAGTGAGCACACTGTATTAGCATAGCTGCAGCTCCCTTCTAACAACAAGCAATCATGAGAAACATTTAATGGCAGGCTTTGGACCGTGTATTTCTTTTCTGTACAGTGAGTAGTGAGGGTTTCTGGTGGCTGTAAAACACATTTTTAGCCCTCGTTAATTAACAGGTTTGGAAAATGAAAGTCAAGGTTCAAGCTGATGTATTCACTGTATTTATTTCTTTTTCCAAAAAGAAGTAACTGTCCAAAGATTTAGGTGGCAAGTTCCCATTTGTTCATCTCAAGTGGCATCATGGTCTGCTTTGACAGCAAAGGTAGAAGAAGCAGAGAGGAGAATTTGCTTTGTGCTCACCAAAACCCTCCAGCTCTCCACTCTCTTGAGGCCCCATCTAGAGACTTCAAGAGGGGGAAAATAACTGTGAGAAAATGTGGTTAATAACACCTAGGGTTGACGAGGTCACAGTAAAAGGAAGATTGGACTAGACCAGACTGTCTGCTCCCTGTCTGGCACTTGTTTTCAAGAGCAGCAGCTCAAGAAGCTGCCTTCAGAAACCAGCCAGACAATCCTCCCAGCAGCCCAGGCTCTCCATGAGAAAGCTGTTCACCAGAAACACTTCTGTCATGGGCAAGGAAGTCTTCTAGGAACAACGTGTTGCAGCAACACTCCCTAGCTTGGTCATGCTCTTCCTGGGAGTTGATCCAAAGCCCACTGTGGTCAGTCAGAACCTCCCACTGACTTCATAATGGCTTAAGCTCTGTTTAGTTGGAGTTACTAATCCAATTTCCATGCCAGTGCCACTGTGAATTCCCAGGGCTGACACATGAAATTCATCTCTCTGCCAGAGGTAGCATCATTACGGTTCCTGCTGCTCTCAGCTCTCTCTGATGCAGATTTGTTCACATATCTGCAGCCACAGAAGCCTGGGCAGAAGTCCTGCAAGGCAAGCTGATTTGGGCCTTGTCCACTGTGAATGGAAGACCTGCAGAACAGCCTGGGGTGCAGGTAAAGCTGCCCATGTAACTCAATGAGGTGGCACTCAGTGCTGGTCCACGGCTCGGGGCAGGTTCCTCTGCTTTGAGCAATGTCAGCTCTAGGGAGGGGCATGAAATATCTCAGTAGAGACCATTGAACACCTTTTCCAAATCAGGGGCCATTGCTAACCAGGTTTGTCACCAATTTCCTCAGCTCTTTGAACAGAGAGGACTGAAAGGTGTTTTAGTAGTTGATGGGGTAGCACCTGACAGCTGAGTATGGATGCACAAACTCACGTGGGCACAGGAAACCTTTTCCCCAGAGACCCTGCAAGACTACACTCATCTGTGCTGGAGGTCAAGAGGGTTGATGAATTTCTCAAATTAATTCCTGGTTTAGACTTAGTTTTACCTTCTGGTCTGACAAAGATTTTGAAATTTCCTCTCCCTTTTTTTGACTGCAATTTCCCTCAGGAGCCACCCAGCTGGATGCACAACTCTAAGGCTCAATAACTAGTGTTTGCTCACTTAAAATTCTCTTTCTGCAAGTCATTAAAGTGGGATTTGATTCTTTCAGAGTCCAGGGAGAGTTAAAAGACATGGGCTTATTTCTTGCTTTCCAGACCAGCTGTGCAGAACCACAGTGATGGGGTTTCCCGTAGGTAACACCATACCTTAGGAATTTTTGAAAATTAAAAGGTCTTATGACTGGAAATAATTATAGTTCAAAAAACAGGGATTTGCTTCCACAGCAAATGGCCACTGAGCTGTGCAGAGTCCTTCAACTTAGTGCTGAAGTTGTGTTCAATCTTACATTTCAAGATTTCCTGAGCTTCTTCTAATTTCCAAGAGAACTGGAGATGAAACAGCCACTATAAATCCTGTAAGTCCAAAAGTGCCAGGTGTATAACAGCAAGCAGTTTATCAGCTTCTGTTTATCTGTGTTTTCTTAAACCTTGTCAGGTACAATGATGATCAGCCCTGACTTCCTACCAAACAGGTCAATAGAGGCTTCAGTCTCTGATCCAGATGCCAGATGAGTTGTCCACAAAACATCCATTAGGCCTCAGGTGTAGAAAAACACAACAAACAATTACTGAGACTTTCTGTAATAAAAGAATTTAAGCCATGATCACCTGCTTGCTCAGAAATAACTGATGAAATTTGTGATATGATTTCTTGTGATAGCCTCCCTGCTTTGTGTCAGGAAGATGCACCTTTGTGATGTCTCTTCAGATGTTTTTAAACCTGCAGCACTGTGCTGAGAGAGAACTGTTTTAGCAAGAGTGTTGTGCCATCCTTGTCCAGGGTAGGAGTGAAATGCTGACCCCTGAGAGGTGCTGGCCATGGTGCCATGGAAAGAAAACATTTCTGTGCAGGAAATCTGCATCTGATGCTATTGGGCTGTGCAGAAGGTAACGGGTGGCCTTCCAGAGTAGCTGTAATATGTGCTGTGGGCCCAGGAGGTTTGGGAGTAGCAGTGGGATAAGATAATTCTGTAGTCTGAAACCCCATTTGTCTGTTGAGTCATCCATTATGTTGTTAAAATGTGATAATTGGAATCCAGGCATTACCAAGCCAAAAAGACAATAATTAAAGCCGAGGCACAAAAGGGAGTTAATGCTCCAAAATTATTTTGTGCAGAGTTATTTGATAAAGTAAGTCTTTCTGTTTCCTTGTGAAAACCCTGCTCTGCAATGAATCTTTCTAACTCTCTGGAAAATAATCTAATTATAGTTAACACTATTATGCTCTTTGGTGCTTTGAATGGAGCTGTGGGTAATATTGTGCTTATTCCAAAGCAAATAGCTGCGTGTTTCAGTCTGACATTTCATATTGATAGAAACAAAAACATTTTGTTAAAAACAATGGATAAGGGAAATAATTTATTCTCTAGATAATATAACGAAGGAGGGAAAAGCACCATCATGTTCTCAACAACAGCAGAAATATGTTTTGCCAGACTCTCTTCTATAAATACATTTAATTATAACATTGTATTCTTTTTCTCCAGGAGAAAGCAGGTGAAACTCAACTTTCTCTTTCCTGAAATCTTCCCATATACTTTCCCAAACAAATGAATACCTTCAGACTCAGGCATTGTGATCACTTGAAAGCTTATAACAGCACTGGCAAAAGAAAGATTAAATATGAAAGGATGGTATAAAGTCTGAAAATGTGCATTTAAATCTTCTAGTTCAATCTCAAACAGACAAGCCTCATCTTTATTTTTCTTCTTTTTTGTTTGGTAAAGCCCCAACTGGAAGCCAATGAAGTTGGAAATGTATTGACTTTGTTTCATTTCTGGTATAATTATTCACCTATAGTTGAATACTGACATCAGATGCACAATACCCACCCTCAGCCTCTCTACAGAAATGGAAATGCAATTGGAATTTGTTGCTGTCTCTGAAACTGGTTTTGTTGAATTATTTTGTTTTCACAGCAAATGCTAAATGTTCTTAGATCAGGAGGGTTAAGTAACCTGATGTGAGCATAACCCATGTTCAGTAGGCATGGCTGCACAGAGAAATTTCTGGTAATTTGAGTCACAAACCCAACAATTTTTGTTGGTTATGGAATGAGAAATGTATCAGGGAACAGGGCTGGGGATGCTGGAGGGGCTGGTGGTGTGGGAAACTCTTAGCAATCCCCTTTTTCCCCTGTGGGACAGCATGGAGATTGTATTAGGGGAGGGACAAACCCATTGAGGGCATCCTGTGCTGCCCCACAAGCCCCACGAGGTTCATGAGCTGCCTGTGGTGGATGAGCTCATCCTGGGCCATGCTGCTAGCTCAGACCTTTCTTTAACTTGCAGTCCTGTCCCACTCTGCCCTGCCTGACCCCTTCCATTTGCACCAGGAGTTCCTGCACAGGGGCTCTTGGAGGTGTTAGCCCAGAGCCTGGGCTCGTGCTGTGAAATTGCAATAGAGCCAAACCAGACTTTGCTGAGATGCTGCTGGAGTGGAAGCCTGCCCACCTGCTCTCTGACTAGAGGACTGACACATTCTATCTCCCTCTGTGAAAGCAAATATTTTCTCTGTCAAAATGTCTGTACTCCAATCCATTCTCACTCTTTCCTCAGTGTAGAAGGAAAAGCTTCAATGATTTTAATCAGCACTGGATTTTGTGCTCCCGTTAGCATTAGAAATCCAAGAACACACAAAGCTGTACTCCAAAGACAACTGGAGCTATTCCTTTTTAAGGTCACAGCAAATGTAATAATGCCAACAGCTCATAGTGCTCTTCATTAGGCTGTGTAACTTCCCAGCACATCAATCACTCAGTGGAGGGTGTTTACTTACTTTCTTTAACAGGCTGAGTGTATTTTTAAATTGGTAACCTAGTTTAATTCTCCTTTATGAGACAGATATGTCTGACCCCGTTGCTGTGGGAATTCAGTGTTGCAGAACACAGAGGCAGAGTTGGGATTTCCCCAAAGAGGTAAAGCCAGACAGGTACCCAGAGCACTGTGCATCCCCCTGTCCCTCTCTTCCATCACGTGGCTCAGCACTGGGTGGATGATAATTGAATATCTGGAATTTGCACTTGAAAATGTCTTCTCCTCTCTGTGCAGGTCAGCTCTCAGGTGCACCATAAGAGTTCCTGAAATTTTGGAAAGAAGGTTTTGGCATGTTGCAAACTCTGATTTAGTATGGCATTTACCTCTGGGCTGGATAAAAGCTCTGAGGAAGTTGGCAGAAAGTCACTCAGAGTGGTGAAATGGAGCCCTTTAGGTGCTGGTGTGGATGAGCCCTGAGTGCTGCTGCTCCAGGCTCTGTCTCCTGCGTGTTCCCAGTTTGGATGCCTTCTCTGGCCCCAAACAGCTGTTCCAGCTCCTCTTTCTGTCTCCTGGCCAAGAGCAGGGGACACTTTTGCTTCTGGGGCCTCCCAGGCTCTGCCCACCTTCCAGGTTCCTTGGCATGCAGCACTTTGCATTAAATGCACTTTATTATTTAATCAGAAATTTGGGCTCAGGGGTTTGTTTTGGGTTTGTTTGCCCTTGTTTTCTAAATATTAGTAGGGAGCTCCTGGGACCTTGCTGCAGACAGCCACACTGACAGCTCTGGGCTTTGGTGTGGCCCTGGTGCTCACCGAGGCTCGCTGCTCACTCTCTCCTTAATTGAAGGTTGGGATGAGGGTAAGGCTTGGCTCACACCCTTGTGACACCTCACACATGCAGACAGCTGTGCTTGATAGGAAGAGCAGACTCCTTCCTGAGCCTTGGCTTTTTTCCCCCAACCCCTCCTTGGGAAGCAGGGAAGATGTAAAGGTACTCTCTGAGCAGCAGGAGGGGAGACCTTGCTGCTTCCCAATGCAGGGATTGTATATTAATACATCAGGCTTCAGTGGCTTCTGGTAACACAAAAACACAAAGAGAGCAGCACAGGGGCTGGGAAAAACATCGAGTCTCAACAGCTCTGTGCTCCTCTGGCAGCACAGGCACACATCCCTGCTTCCATGCGTGGGGCAGAGGCAGGCACAGGGACAGGGAGAAAGGAGAGAGGAAACCAAACCCCTCAGCTCTGTGTCATGGCAACCAGAGCCACCACATCGCTGCAATCCAAGGAGCATCCCTTCCTGCTGGATCCAAATTAGAGGAGAGGTAGGAGCAATGCAAGAGGAAGAATCACAAAGGGTCCATGGCAGAGCTGCCCCACCAGTGTGTGTGGTTAATCAGACAAAGCACTGCTGGTGCTGGCCAGTGTCTCTGGAAAGCAGCTCCGTGCCTGGAAGGTCTCTAACCTGCTCTGTAACCAGATCAGAGGTGTCAGGGCTCAGTAGATGTGTTACACTGAATTAGTGTGAATGCAGTCTGGTTACAAGGTGTCTCATTTTGGTTTGAGTCGGCCACATTGGAAGGGAGGGAAATTATTGCAGAGCTGGTCCCAATCAATCCCTCCATCCCCCAGCCTGCAGTGACACAGATGCAGGACCTTGTTCTGACACAGATGCAGGACCTTGCTCTTGGCGTTGTTGAACCTCGTGAGGTTCACGTGGGGCCACTCCTCGAGCTCACCCAGGTCCCTCTGGATGGGTCCCCATCCCTCAGGTGTGTCACCCACAGCACTCAGCTCACTTCCACATGCAGACTGGCAGAGGCTGATAACAAAAGGCAATGTTGGAGGTGTTTTTTGTGCAGAGCTGCTCTGCAGAGCTCTGTTTAATACAACAGCACTCGTGGGTGTGTGGTTGGGATGTGAACTGCTCCCATACCACAGCTATTGTCTGACAAGTGTGGCAGTGTCCCCAGAGCAGCTGGGCAAGCAAAGAGAAGAGCAATTCTCTGAATATCTTGTGCTGAGAGGATGCAGGGCCACAATACAGCACAAGCACTCCATCTACCTGAAGTGCAGCCCTACTGCTGCCAGTAGATTAGCCTTAGTGCCCTTGGAGGCTTTAATTCAAATAAGCAACCTTGTTTCTGGCTGTATACCCTCAACATCTCTTTGTGGTGGAAATCTTTTTGTGGAGATTATGCCTGTGAATGCCAGGAGGTACTTGGCACTAAGTGCCTCATGCATTTGTATCCCTGCACAGTGCACAGCCTGCATAATCCACACATTGCCTAGAGATGGTCTTTAGCTGCAAAATTCACATCCCCATCTTAAAACACTTTTCTGTCCTGACATTCCCAGTTCCAGAAGTTTAGGTTTATCTGCTCAGCGTTTCTCCACCGTGGGAATTTGGTTTGGGACTAGCTGTTAATAAATTAAATAGCACTTTCTTTTTTTTTTTTTTTGGTAATTCTTTTGCAACAAAGGCCCATCAGGGAATATGGAGATAATCAGCTTGAAGAAAATCCTGAGGAATCTGTCTGCACCTCTCCAAATAGGTCACCCACCAGGCAACATCCCTGAAAATTGTATAGGATGCCTCTGAGATAGCCTCCAGATTATTTATGGTGTTATAATTCAATTAAGTGGTGGCAGGGGATCAGTGAGGGTGGCTGTGAGATCCTCATGTGCTAGATATTTTTGGACCCTACAGAGGAAGAAATGAGAGTATTTAGGATTAAGTAATTACAATGGTTAGGATTTAACAGGGAATTTATCCTGCAACCTGTGGATATTAGTCTAGATGGGTTTCTTCATATGGAGGCACAGTAATGAAAGCCCTTGTCAAACAGGTAGCTGGGATGCTGCCCATAAATAACCAGTAAATGATCTGTGGAGAAAGAGAGTGGAAATGCTTGGACAATGTTTTATGACCTTCCCTAAATTATGGAGATTGATGCTCTAAAATGTGAGTCTGCCTTACAGGCAAGAGAATTTTAGGTCAGTAAAGCAGGAAAAGGTTATGGGTTAAAGCCTGACAGATTCCTTTCTGCAGGAGACTGAGAGCAGATTTTCTTTGAGTCATTTAAAGGAAATGGGGGAAAATTGTGTAGCTGAGAGAATAACATGGTGCTTTAGTGTAAGGCACTGAAATGCTGGCAAGACACTTCTGCTGGGAGAGAGCATGAACTGTCAGGGTCAGAATGGTCCCACTGGAGGTGCAGATGAATCTTGGCTGAGCTGAGAGAACAAGCAGGGTGTTGCTGGGTTCAGCTACAACAGAAAAACACTGAAACACTTGCAATATTGGTTCTCTTACACTCTGGCCAAGTTGAAGACACCTCTTTCAGAGGTGTTACAGGTCTCTCAAACCTTCATCTGAGTGCAAGCCACCTTAGAGTAATAATAAACAATCCTCATTTTCTTAAACCATGAGGTTTGACTACTGAGGGCTTTTGAACTGGTTTGTGAGACCTCTGCCCTTTCCTCACAAGCAATCAAAAACTACTGCTCAGGAAAATGTTACAGTCTTATCCTCACCTTCATGTGAACAGAAATTGTTTCCATTTGTCAAATCTGCTTGGTGAGGTGAGAGGGATGCCATGGATGGCCCTTCTGTGTCGGGCTGCAGTGGGATTTCTGTAGCTGCAGAGGATGTCAGTGATGTTATTGAGTGCTCTAGAATTGAATTGTGACTTACTGGACTCTCAAGTCCCACACAAGAGTCAGAATTTTGGCTGAGCAGAGCCCTCTTGCCTGGGCTGTTTGGGAAGCCCCTGCTCCATGCTCAGCAGCCCAGGGTGTGCTGCTCCTCTGACAAGTCACTGGAGATTCCTTTTGCCTTCCCTGCAGAGGTATTGGCATCATCTGTTTCCTATTTGAATTAAACTTTGATCAATTATTGAATGCAATTCTGGAGGTGAGGGATGTCTTGCTGTCCTACCAGGATTCTACAGCTATAGTATCTGTTATTCTGTTGAGAAACCCACATTTCTAAACCCCATTTCTAAGCCATCATCAGTGACCAGCAAATTTAATTTCTCTCTTGGAAAGCTGTGAGCAGAAAAGCTTTGGATTGAAAAGTGGTGTTTATTATTTGGGTCCTGCACTAAGATGCAGCTAATTGGGTTCAGTTCCTGCCCCTGCCTCAGGTGTCCTGCAGCCAGGGCAGGATCCAGAACCAGGATGAAACCTCCAAGGACAGGACTGCAGAATTATTTGGGGCACTTCATTGTGGTGTTCACTGAGGCTCAATGTAGTTGTGAAGCCCACTGGTTTCCATGGCAGGTTGCAGGAAAGGGATGGGAAGGAAGATGAAAATCTGGTTTTGAATTACCATGAGCAGAAAGGGAAAAAACAAATGTATACCTGGAACCAAATCTCCTAATACCCAATAGCACATCTGAATTTCTCCAGTGGTGATAACTTCTGTATCAAAACAAGAAACCAGGAGAAGAATAGCAGGTTCCTGGTATAAACCAGGAAATTTTTCTTGTTTAATGCTCCCTGTGGCAGGGGCATATAGCTCTGCCATGCTTCACATACCAAGAGAAGTCACTCCTGTTTCTCATTTCCTCCTGTCTCTGGTCACTATTAATCATTAGGCAATTACATTCTTTAAGATAAATCACCACAAGTTTCTCCTCTGTAAACAGAGAAACAGCTTTTCTTTGAAAAGATTGATTTAGTTGCCCTGCAATTTCCTGTTTAATTAAACAGGATCAGTCTGGCAAATGCAGGTTTTTAAGCACTTTGTTTCTAGCTTTTTTCCCTTCTTCTAGGAATATACAGAGGATGGAATTATTTTTCATGGCATTGAGAGGGCAGCTAGGCTAATACCAGTCACTTTGCCCTTGGGCATTGATTACTATCAGCTATGCCAGATAATCTCATGCAAGGGAACTCCAAGAGTGATTCTCCACCATCCTTCGTGGCCTTCAGCTGATACCAAGTGAGGGTCAGATCTCCCTGAGGCAGCAGATGTGTTTTGTCCAGATGTGGAGCATCTTTGCTCTCCTTTCTCCTCAGCCACATGGAGCCCTGCTCAAAGGAGTGGAAGGTTTGCCCATCCACATCACAGACCTGCATGCTGAGTAGGTAAAGAGTAGATGTTAAAGTGCTTTTTTGAGGGAAATCAAAGCCAAATCCCCAGATGGGTTTTGGGTACTAACTTAGGAAGAATACATCCCTAGATACAATAACAAATAGAAGGGTTGGGCTGGGATCTCATGGTTTTGAGGGGGACCTGGGCATGGGTTACCAAATATGAGAGTGGGAGATGCAGCTGGTGTGGGGCTGTTCTTGTCCTCCAAATTCACCTTGAGAACAGGGTTGAATTTTAAAGGAAATTAATTTGCATACAGGACAGTGGGGTGCTGGCACATCCCAGTGTGGGAGCCCTGGAAATGGATGGACAGGTCCAGAAAGGGATCAGCCAAACTGGTGAGCTGTTGCACTTCTGGCTACGAAAGAAACACACAGGCTTCAGAGCAGCAGCTTGGAACACCAGGCAGGACCACCAAAAGGGGCCTGCTCTTGTTTATTCTCTCATTTATGTATCTTTCTTAAGACAATAATGGATTGGTTAAAGAGGTTACCACCTCTGTAAGTTCACAGGATAAAGACATGGTCAATCATCTTTCTCCGCCCCAGGGGAAAGGAATGAAAAACAATCTAAAAGTTCCAAACAATCTTGGCCAGTTAGGAAAACAAGGACTGTGTTTATAGAAAATGCATGGGTACTTCTACTACAAAATTACAAACATGGAACACTGCAAAAAGCAGGGTGACAGTGAGCCACATGGGGATATGGGGGAGAGTGGAAGAGGCTGGGGCAGTCAGGGGGATGATGCTTCCAAAGCCTTGGTGCCATCCCTGTGGGAGCTGTTTGGGGCTGGAGGAGCAGTGGGAAACAGCCCTGAGCTGCTCTGCCAGGGCCCACCTTGTGCTGAACAGCAGATGTGCCCTCCTGCATCCACTTGTCTGAGCTGAAAACACTCAACAAGGTGATGTTACACAGCCTAGGAAAACAGGAGACAGTCACATTTTTATTGGCTTTCAGATAAATGTTCCCTGACACTGGAGCCATCTGCAGATTCAGCCCTGACACTCCTTTCATTCATGCCTCTGTTTAAATGATTTCTTGAAAGGAGAAATCCAAAGAATTGTTTTTCCCCTTCCGACCTCTGCCTTGGCAGCCTCCTGGGAATATCACTGATCACCCAATGAACCATTAGCACTCAACCTTGCCATAAACTCAGTACCATTATTACACCAACAAGGCAAAGGTGTCATGTTCCTGCTGCTTCTTCCTGATATGGTAACAAGAGTGGGGATTTTTCTGGAATATATTTTCTTAAATACTCCCTTTGGAGTTTTCAAATTATACTCCTCAGCTGCTGTGACATGAGCTAACCCTACCCTTTGTTAAAAACTGCTTGTCTTTTGTTATTAGCTCGGTTCCAGAGTAAACAGTTGGAAATGACCTACTGGCTCATATTAATGTCAGGTTTCACATTTGGGGCTGTGGTTGGAAGTCCTGACAAAAAAGCACCTCCTGATGCTTTTAGGAGAAAAGAGTGGTAAAATTTCTTTCAGAGATGCAGTCTGTGCTCTCCCACTTGTCTTTTACCCCTTTGTGATGCAAAGCCAAAATGTGCATGAAGGTCCTGCTAATACTGGTGTGGGATGGGAAAAAAGCAAGAAAAATAGAGACTGACACATCTGTGACATCACTTTTCAGGAGAAGCTCTGACCAACAAAACCACAGCCCCACCAGCCTGCAGTGCCCTCTCCTTGTTCCCTGCAGGGAATTTAGATCTACCAGCATGTGAGTGTCGCCCTGCTTTTGCAGAGTTTCATGATTGTAACTTTAGAGCAGTAGTTTCCCATGCTTTTTCTGTAAACATGGTCCTTGTTTTTCTTAACTGGCCAAGATTGTTTTGTACTTGTGGAATTGTTTTTCATTCCTTTCCCCTGGGGTGGAGAAAGATAATTGATCATGTCTTTGTCCTGTAAACTTTCAGAGGTGTTAACCCCTCTCACCAATCCTTGATTGTCTTTGGTAACATATAAAAATAAGAGAATAAAGAAGGACGGCCCTTTCAGTTGGTCCTGCCTAAAGATTCAACTTCTACTCTGAAACCTACGTGTTTCTTCTGTTGCCAACTGTACAACATGTGAGCACTCCTGCTCTGTGTCACTCAAGAGGTGGCAGCAGCTCAGGGATGTCCTGGCACGGCGGTGACGAAACCCCCCAGGTACAGCCACGTCCTCTCCTGGCACGGGGGAATGTGTGGGATCTCTGACCACAGAGCAGCACTAACAGAAGTGACTCTTGTCCTCCCAAAGGCTCAGCCTCTCTGCAGGAATGCAGAGGTGAGGAGGTGACACAGCAGGAGCTGTGGGGCTGGGCAGGGGCTCTGCAGGCTGAGCAGAGCTGGCCTCCAGCACGGCGGCAGCTGGAGCTGAACGAGAGCGTCACCCGTCTCTTTGAGGGTTTCCTTGCTGCTCACCCTGCTGAAACATCTTCTCCCTCAGGCTAAGTGGTTCATGGCTCTTGGCTTATTGCTATTACAAGACATTTATGTTTCATGGCAGATGGTCTGCTGCACAACTTGTTGTTTTGCTTTTTTTTTTTTTTTAAACCAAGGTAGATCAGCGGGCAGCGGTTCAGTCTCAGGCAGCTCTGGGTTGAGATACCACTATTATCAGTATTTCTTTAAAGCAAATGAATGAAGGAAAAAAAAAGGTTGGGAGAGAAATATTTTCATAGTCACAAGGTTTTTCAGTTTTGTAGTATATTTGGCACTTATGTTGAGATGGCCAAAGTAGGATGTCCCAAGCACCTTTAGAAAACTGTTAAAGGTACAAAATAATGAGTGTACAGTACAAAGCTTTGTGACTGAATGCATGGAAAAACACTGGCTTTAAGCTAAGCTGCATGAAATTTGACCTTGGCACAAATGATGGTGCTTCTCCACCTCCTTTCCAACCTGTGCCTTTTTCAGACGATTTGCAGATTTAATTTACAATGCATTTCCATATACAGAGGAAAAGTGCTACAACTTTATCTGTCCGTGGAGTCCCAGTAGTCTCAGCTCAGCAGATGTTCCTTACTCATTTAAGCAGTGCACTGAGCTTTGCTTAGTGTGATAATTTTGAAATGCAACGAGGATGGGGACACATAATGAGGAGTTAGAGGTAGTGGCTGTAAGGGTAAAAAGTTTCAAGGAAAAGATCAATTGCCTTATGTCCAGCTGCATTACCATAACTGTGGGCATTAATTGTTGTGCAAACACCTACAGGTCACTCTGAGCATAAATTATGTCTTGATTTCTTTTCTTAAGGCCAGAAACTTGATCAATAACCTTAATTTAAAAACAGGACCTCGCTGCAAGCAAAGTCTTCAACTCAAAACCTTGTGATTACCAGGCTGGGTTTGCTGCAGCAGGGATTGTCCCTGGCTCTGGGGTGAGAAGGGATGTAAAGGACATTTTTTTCAGCCATGCCTTCCTACCCCCAGGAGCAGGAACATCTGAACTGTTTTTCCAGGGACTGATTCCTTTTGCAGCAGTGCCTCCAGGAGCTCTGTAAGGAACTCTCCCACTCAGTCCCTTTCCCCACCAGAGAGGGTGGAGGTCCCACAGACCCTGGCAGCAAGAAGGCAGAAGGAGAATATTCACAGCTCCCTGCAGAGACCTCACCTTAGAGGCTGCACTCACTGTGAGGTTCCACTCCAAGCCCAAGAAATAAAATGGAGAGAGATATTTATGTGTAGGACAACAGTCCATGATGTGACAGGGCCCTCCAAGGGACACAGAGAGGTTAAGGGACACCAACTGTGGCTGCTGAGGGTGATGCTAACAAGTGCAATGGCCCTTGTGCCACTGCCAGGTGTGTGCCACCCCTGAGCAGGCACAACCTTGGGTGATGGATGGAAAGGAAAGTGCATTCCCAGCCCCTGGCCAGACTTCTTGAAAAAGAAAAAACTCAATGGAAAAAAGAAATTTCATTTTCACCCAGCACAGACAGGAAAAAAAAAAATCAGCATTTTCACCAGCTGAAAGGCAAACTAAGAGTTCATGCTTCCTAAAGAAGTTGAAATCTAAGAATCCACACAGTTACATGAATATTTTCCCCTTAAGGAATGTCAGGGTTTTGTTTTTTAAAGCTTAAAATAGTTTCACCTTCCATCCAATATCTTGCTGAAATGGTAAAGTATTCTCAATCTCACTCAAGCTCGCAATAAATTATTTTTGCCCTATATTTACAGCAAGGTCAATTTTTTCTCCCTGGATTTCTTGCATATAATTCATTTGAATGGGGTGGCTTCTATGTCATCTTTAATCTTCTAAATGTATCTTAAGTCCAAATTACAAATCCTAAAAATGAGTGACCCATAATGAATTCTTAACCACAACTTTATGGCAGAACAAATATACTTCTCAAATATGCAAACTGTTAAATGTTTTCTTATCATACTAAAAGTGTGAATTAAATTATAATACGATGAAAAAGTAGCAGTTTGCAGTAATTCCAAATGTGGCAAATCTTCAGTAGTGCATAAAATTATTCAGTGAACTGTGGAAAACATCAGAGCAATTCTAGCCTTAAAGCTTTTCTTCCAACAACCAAAAAAGTGCCAAAAACAAGCAAGCATAGCTAAGCATTTCATCTTGGAAGCAGCTTATTGAATTAATAAGACAAGTCAATTAATGTAATGCTCTGTTGCTTCAGGATAAAACATGAAAAGGAAAAATATGGAGCTGTTTACTGTAGTGAGATCAAGCAACCATGAAGTCTGTAAAGTTAAAGTTGTTCATTTCTCTAAAACCTAAGGAAATGATCAGCACAGCCATTGTATAGACTCGCTTTAGGTGTAAGTCCTGAGTGAGATGTGGATCTTCTGCTGTCCAGATGGGGTTTTAACATCAATTTGCTCCTGTTATGAGTCTTGTTTGCCTCTCTACTGCATAAACTTGAAACTGAATAGCTGATATCATTCACACTGGTCAAACACTGCAACAGCCTGCCAGGGAAGTGGTGGAATCACCAGCCCTGGAGGTGCTCAAAAAATGTGTGGATGTGACACTCAGGGACATGGTTTAGTGGTGGATCTGGCAGTGGTAGGTTAATGATTGGACTTGATGATTTTAGAGGTCTTTTCCAACCCTAATGATTCTGTGATTCTCTACAGGTTATGTTTGATGGGCTCCCCTGTGCCTGAGGGTGTTTCAGTGCTAATTGCTGGGGAAAGTTATCTCAGAGGTGTGCAGGGTGGTTGCCACAGGTAACATTTAACCTCTACATCGTAGAGCAGTGAAGAAAATCAAGAGCTGCAAGTAGAAACTCTCTGTATTTCAGCAGAGCAGCCTGTGCTTCAATCATGGCAAAGTCCTGACAAATTGAAAGTTAAGGTTGGTAATCTTTGCTTTCAGGTCAGTTCCTCAATTTTCATTTAACTTAATGCTAGGCTCGTACATGCTCAGAAATCCTAATTTCAGGTGTCTGTGAAAAAGTATCTGAGAAGGATTCAGTCAATTAATGGTGAACAGCTGGTTTTCCTGTGTAATAGACCCTATCTTCCCAGAAATCCTCATTATGCAAACTTTGCATTTGATTTGAAAAAATTATAATAATCCTGATCAAGAACTTTACCAGTTCTGAACTCCCACTTTTCAAGTCTTCTGCACAAACCACTGCCTTTGATTGCAAGGGACTAATTAGATCAGCTTAAACAGGGCTGCTGGGGGTTAAGGAAGACTACAGAAATGTATGGCTGTTGGTAGGGATGAGTGCTTCAATTATTCAGGCACAAGATGACTTTCATGTCTGACAGCAGTTTTGGAAGAACAACTTTCTCATGGCTGTTCTGGTAAAATTCTGTTGGCTGTGAAGGGCAGCAGGTGAAAGGAAAACTGGAGACAGAAACACCCTGTCCAGGCCTACACTCTTTTCTGTGGGGTTGGTTTTTGGGGCTCCTTTTCAATTGTCAAGGCTTCGAATGGTAGAGCTACAGGAGGTGCTTAAAGGTGCAGCTGCTGTAGTCTCCAAGAAGATGTTAAAGGAAGATCATGATGACCAGAAATCAATGACAACTCTGTGTTCAACCAGTTTTAGTTTCGGGGCTAAACCATTTTAGCAGTTTTAGGCTGCTCTTCCTAATTTTGCCACTGGGTCTTCAACAGCACTGACTGTAAGAAGTTCTGTCCCCCTTATTTTCCTTTGCAGCTTTTTTTCCATGGTGGAAAAAGGGATGTCTTGTGGTCCCACTGTAAGTACTTTTTGTAGGTTGCACTGTTCTGATGCACAGTGGAGATGATATTGTTGGGAAAAGCCATTGTGACACTTTGGAGAGCTTTTCAGGGACATCTTTGACTCCAGGATCTCACAGATCATGTGCAATGAGCAGTCACAAAAGTAAAAACGAGATTAGTATCGGGGAAAAAAACCCCATTTTTAACTCAGCAGTGGACTTGCAAAGCAAGATTATGAGCCAGAAAATACTGTGGGTCAAACCCAGTGATGAGGGAAACTGAGGTACCTGCAGAAAGCAGGTATTGACCCTTCCTATCCAGTCCTCTGGGGTGAATTCAGAAACTTCAGCCTGGAAAACCTTCCTAGGCAGCAGGTATGATGTGTGTCTCCTGTTTTGATCCTGTTCCAACTGTTCTCCTCACCTTGCTGGGCATTGGTGAAATTTTTACCATGCTCTCCTTGAGGTCAGTGCCTAAAGGCTAGCAAAAATATGAAACAATCTAACATGCATTTTAATTTGTCTAATATACGAATACCTGGGCTATCATTTCGGAGTTGGATGTTTCAGTTTTTGTTGCCCAGGGCTGGTGCTGACTGTAACAAGGCACTGCTGGAATGAGCATTGTAAGGTGGAAGCTGCAGATTAGGTGGATACAGCCTCTCTAGGGAAAAATGGTAGGATTGGGCCCATTATTTTGATAACTGCATTCAATTCTGCTCAAATCAGAGAAATAGGCACAGGTTACGCAAGCTAGAGCTGTAAACAAATCAAAGTGGTCTGATGATAGTAAAAAGAAAAATTGATATAAAAAAGGTACTTCAGTTTTGGGAGTAGATTGGAGTACTGTTTATAATCCAACAGTGAAGCAAATGATGAGATGAGTTTTGCTGAATAAAACCAACAGGCTCTTATCACCTGCCTTGTTTTGTGTGCCAAGTAAAAGAATAGGCTTTTGTGTCAGCAGAGTATAATTTTTTTCTGCCCTGGACAAAGACGGAGTAGAGATGAGCTGAAGGGGAGATAGGCTATAATAACATTTAGAAATCAGGTGCTGAGATAGTAGAAAAGCTAACTGAGAATGTGATATTCTTATAATAATCACGTCTCAGCACAGATGAGCAGAAAATCACTTCAGGCTTGTAAGCATCTTACAGCTTTGGGTACCAGAATTTCCCTGTCCTTGCCTTTATGAGTCTTCCCTCTCTCCTCTTCCAGATGGGGAGAAAGCAGTGCTAGGATGTACCAACAACAGCTATGACTTTCCACCTTTTTTTCCCCCATCCACTCACTGTTCTCTTTTGTGACCATAAGTTTTTGGGAGTCAGGGTCAGAAGGAAATGAAGCCAAATGAGTGAAGCACTTGTGGAAACTGCCCCTTGCAGGTGCACATCCAGACTGGGATACTTCTGTGCTGCACTGCCTGTTGCTACTTAGCTGATGTAGCAACATCACTGACTTTGACAGTCTGGTGGCCAAATACAAAGGTAGGGAAATAGCCAAGCTGCTGAGGAAAAATCCCACAGCCTGATTGCTCCTCTTGAGCAGCTTTGAACATATTTGCCACCAAAGTCTGCGCAAAGAGCAGGTAATTGTACTGAGGTGGAAATGCCTTCCTCAGGAAGAAAGCTTTATTTGGACTGTTGTGCTGTGCTGTGAAGACATCAGTGCTGTTATCACACATGCTCATCAGTCAAATCCAGACTAGACTAAGAGCAGGGAAAGTTGGTGGAATACAAATCTGCTTACTGATAAACTTGCCTCTGGCAGAATTAAAGAAAAGCTGTGGAGTGCCCAGAGGTAGCACTGCAAGGCAGTGACGTCTTTGTGACAGGTCTCCTTCCCTGCTTACGTTCATTACTAAGATTTAAGTGGGTTTCAATGTGACCTATCAGTTCCTATTTGAGAAGGAAAGCTGGTGGAAGATTTGCCTAGGGGCTTGAATTCAAGTGCATTTTTTATTTTAAGACTTTTTTAGCTGATCTTCAGCATTAATTCAGTTCTGAGGTTCTTCAGGTTGCAGAATGCTTTAAAGGCTGTTTCATTTCAAAAATACTTTCAGGGAGCATTCTCTTCAAGCAGGGAAGGACACAGAGACCATTGTCTTTAGCCTGTAACAATTCCTAACTCTTTCTCTGCTCCTTATCAGTGTCTGTGAGACACCAGGAGGGCTTTAGGGACCTGGGGTCAGATCTGTAAAAACTCTGGACCATTCTACATGGGGCATCATGAAGGCTCTACTAGTCTAGATAGCAGAGCCTTTCAGAGAGAAAATGTAATTGAAAGAGCACCAGGGGAAAAAAAGCTCAGCAAAAACCATTGGAACAGGCTTCCCAGGGAAGTGGTGGAATCACTGTCCCTGGAAGTGTTCAAAAACCATGCAGATGTGATGCTCAGAGACGTGGTTTAGTGCTGGAATTGCCAGTGCTGGGTTAATGACCAGACCTGATGAACTTAGAGGTCTTTTCCAGTCTAAATGAATCTATTGGTGCTTGGATCCCACACTGCATTTCACAGCAGCTTAGCCTGTTCTGCACTTTTTATTTCAAGTCCAAAAAAAGCCTGATCAAGTCAATAGTGATAAATTTTCCTCCTGCAGAGGCTGAAACTGATGGCAAGCCCCCAACAGCCAGAGTGCTGAGTTCTTGGGTCTGGTCAAGGCAGAGGAGACCTTCGGAAAAGCAACAAACAGAACAAGTTCAGGGAAGGTGAGGAGCTGGCACTTAACTCCTCTGCTGCAAATCAAGCACCAGCAGCACCTGCTTTGTACCCAGGGCACACCTGAGAGGGACTCTGTGGCCCTGAGCTGGGGGTTGCTGGTCTGGGCAGTGAAATAGAGGGAGCTGCTGGCACAGATTGGCATCTCACCTTCCAAAGCACACAGGAAAAAGGAAAACAGAGAAGGTCACAAAAACACTGTTGTTGTGGGGAACAGCTCCCTGAAAGGGGTCTTTTCTTTAGTCTGTGGGGCAGTGGTGGTGATAAAAGTCTGATAGAGATGGATGAATGGAATAGAGTGGTGTGAAAGAGAGGGGATGAGATGAAATGAAAAGTGAAATGAAACAGGAGATGAAGAGGAATGGCAGGTGGGAGGAAGAAATTACATATTCCCCTGAGCAATATTTCAGGCTATGGGTAGTTTGCTTCATATCTAGGTGGGCCTCTAGCCCTCATTTCTAGTTGAATCAAGAGCAGTAATCTGAGAAATAAAGCAGATGAGAAATAATGGGTAACAGGTTAGTAACTTGATGCTCAAACATGTATTTTTTTTCTGGTCAGACAAATTTGATCATATTGCTTCATGGTGGGAAAACAAAAATAATCCAACAATGAGTGTTGGATGAAAAGATGCCATATCTGGGTCTGTTATGTGGCAAAGACCTCTGCACATTTCTGAGCTGCAGACAGGAATTAGAGGTACATGTCAAACAACAGTGAAAGGTTTAGCAAAGATCTGCCAAATGTGCCCACAGACGAATATTTGTCAAAAATAAAGTAAATGTTTTTATCCATGACTTAGTTGCTCTGCATAGTATTGTATCCTGTGGCAGGATGCTCACACTTTCAGGTGAGACCAAGTTATTGTGTTCCTTGTTGGCTAGGTCACCATTTTTCTGGTGGAAGGCAATGTGGACTTCCTCTGCTCAAGGTCAGCTTTTACATGAAAATTATTCTCTCAGATGGATGTCCCTAAAAATTCGTGACCTCCAAAGCAAGAACTGTTGGTAATTTTTTCCAGCCTGTCATGGTTAAGCACAGGCATTTCCTATCTCTGCTCCCATCTGAAAGGCTCAGAGCAGCTCCTACTATGGAGCCACAAAACCAAACCAGGGCAGGACTGTGTTCCTCTGGGAACAAAGGATGTTGCAGTAGACCTAGTGGTGATCTTCCAAGCATCAGTGGTTTGAAAATCCCAGCTGAAGGGAGATGCACAAACTCTGGTCAGTTGGTGCTTGCACACAATTGTCCATTCTTGACTGACCCTAATTCTGCTCTCTGTGACTCAAGATCAAAGCCAGGGTCTGCTCTCAGCAAAATTTCACTGATGTGAATTGCAGATGAACCATCCTCAGCGATGACCTAAAATCCAGGAGCTCTCAATTCTACTGCCAAATTTTTAACATCACCTTGGGCAGGTCTCAGGTCTTGTGAGTTTCATTTTCCTGCCTGGAAAGCAGAGGATTCAGTTTCCTCAGAGCAGCACGGTTTTATAAAGTACAAATATTTGTGAAGTTAAGTGCTTTGACTGTGTGAGCCTCTGAGAGAAGAAACCATAAATATGTGTCAGGCCTATGATCTGAATTCAAACCGGTGAACTAGAAAAACTGTTGACAGCCTGAAACCAACTGCCCTGTACACACATCTCCTTCTGTCTACCTGAAAGATTATTTGTGGAATGTGTTTCTATTTTTCTCTGACAAAAAATAGAATACCAAGCAAAGAAGCATGACCCATTTCTTTGTCAGGCAAGCTCTAAACCCTGCTTGCTGGGATGTGACTGAGGTATTGATAAAAGAGGAGCTCATTTTAGGCCACAATATTCATCCTGCCCTTGAAGAAGAAACAAAGCTGACACCTTCAGATGAAATGGATGGGCTTTCCAAGCCAAAGTATGTTTATCTCCTCCACAACTTTGCTATGATCTGTAATTATATTTGGACCAGCCAGTGAAACAGGTAAGTGGCAAATGAGGAGAGCTGGGAATGTAACTGATCATTGTATAATAGGAAAACATAGCAGTGCACCACTGCAAACTCTGCTAATAGTCAATCAATAGGTCTGATAAGAACATCACTCATCACAAACTGCTTCACCTTCAGCAATTTTTCATGGTCCTTTCTCTGTGTGGTGCCAAGTCTGGGTGCACATCCTGCTGTTCCTGATCTTGGCCATAGGGGTGGACTTCCTTCAAGGTTTTATTTTTGTTTTTTTAAATATAGCATATTTGAATATAGTATATTCAAAACAATATCAAGTCATACCACACTGAGCTTTTTATTACCAGAGATTTTTGAACAGAAGCATATAATCTAAATTTTCTGAATTAATAGGCAGATGGTACCTACTTTTTTTTTTGTATTTTTTTCCAACTTGTACATTTTAGATTTACAGAACTTGATTTCACACATCTGAAGAAACACTGACATAAACCTAAATTTATCTTTGATGCTTTTACAAATATTCCCCTTTTTTTTCCCCTGAAGTGTCTCTGTCTACACTTCTGCCAAAAAAGCAGGAACTTTCATTTTCTCCTCTGTTAAGAAAAATACCTTTTAACATTATGCAGAGAATGGCATGACTGTCACTTTCCCATGAGGATGTGGGGACCATACACTCCACCACTGAAACACATCTGCTTTCCATCAGCCAGGATAAGTAGCTCTGACATCTTCCTGCTACACTCTGTGCTACTGTGAATATCCCTGAAATGCAGAATATTCGTGACTCTAGGCTTCTTGAATTTCTTTTTATTATTGTTTTCAGTTTGGTGCCCTGAAACGATGAAGGTTAGTTGAGATCCGACTCTTAATTGGACTTCACGTTCTATTAGTCATTATTTTTGCAAAGGCCTTAATTCCCCTCTAAAACATTTTAATTAAAACAGCAATTTCTTGGCTCCGCACTTCGCGAGCAGATTTTTGCAGCAACTTCAAAGGGACGCAGATGTTTACTGAATTTGGTGGGGTGGTGTTTGAGGCTGGCTACTGGCAAAGAAAAAGTCATAAACATCTCTGAGAAACTTTCCTGTGGTAATGACAACATTTCCTCCTGATATTTTAGCAAGTCTAATATTTCCCAGTCTCAACAGGCATATTTCATAGGCACAGCACAAGCAATGTTGTCTACTCACAGAATGAGCCATGGCACAGGCTCTGCTCTGGGGTAAAAACCTTCCAGTGGTGATACCTTGAGTTTTGGCAAAGGGTACAGGAGGCCACACATCAGTTTGTGGGGCTTGTCTTACAGAATATCATAGACTAGGGGATAAGGAAATCAAAGTTCAGTCTCTGCTGGATTTTCCACAGCTCCCCAGTGTGATTAGGGGTGGTCATTTAACTTTGTGTGCTTCAGTTCCAGCTGGGAAAGGGCTGATAACAAATCCTGGCTTTGACTGGACTTACCTGCTGGTCTATGTCTGAATGCACAAAGGGGTGCTTGACGGGGTCTTGGGGATTGTAAAGTGCTGTTTGAGTAAAATTTAGAAATGCTAAGGGTTTATTTTGGAGAAGTTTCTCCTTACCAGGGGCAGGTTAGCCTGGAGCTGATCTGATAATTGATTTGGGGGCAACCAGGCAGGCATTGCTCCCCTCTGAACTGAGATGATGCTACTGGGGACACATGGCCATGGTAGACTACATCTAAAATATAGAGTCCAGCTGTCTTCTGTGGTTTGGGCAGGTGGTTGTCCCCAGAAAATACCTGGCCTGTCCAGCTGGGCCACCAGGGAGGGTGATCTCCATATGCAAGGATCTACAACTGATGGTGAGGCTCATGCTCATTTCTGTGCACAGAACCAGAATTCTTCATGCTGGAAATGACCTCTAAAATCATCAAGTCCAGCTGTTAACCTCACCCTGCCATCTTCACCAGTAAACCACGTCCCCAAGTGCCACTTTGAGGCCTTTCTTTGAACACTTCCAGGGATGATGACTCTACCACTTTCTGGGTAGTTTGTTTCTTCCCTAGATACTCTTCACCAATATTTTTGGAGGGGGATAATAGAAGTAGTTTGAAACACCTTCTCCATGTCCACTGTGAGCACTGGGAAAAGACCAGCATGGAGAGCCAGCGTGGAATATGGCGTGACACGTCATGTAGCTGCTTTAATTCACACTGTAATTACAGTGACAATTTCTGCCTCTTGAAGCATCAGGATTGAAGTGGTTACCCTGAAGGAGAAAGAGAGTTAGTGGGAGAATTTCAACCAAACCTAGGCTGGGAAGTGCAGCATTTCCTCTGCATTGGATTAAAAGTGATCAGCATGGCCAAAGGGGTCCTGTGAGAGACAGGTAAGCAGGCTGAAAGGAAATTGGAAATATTAAAGGAATGAAGCTGGACTGGACAGAACTAGTTTTACAATTCCCTGTTCCTCTTTGATTTGGTAGCATTAGGTGGACTGAAGGGGAGATTGAGCAGATTTATGCGTGAGAGCAAGACACTTTTCCACACCAATAAACCCCCTGAAATTAATTGGACCGCTCACAAAAGTGCCTGGGAATGTGAACTAGGCTGGCACATTTCAGCCCTCAGATCTGATCTTTGTTCAGCAATGCCAGGGCCAGGCTGCCTGGTGAACAACCACATCTCAGCCAGAAATGGGGGGTCAGACCACTCACAGTGACTGGGTCAAGGTCTCTGTGGACACATCCTTGCTGAGGAGCATCTCAGCTCAGCTGAATTCACCATAGCAAGAAACAGATTGAAAACAAACCAAGGAAACTATTCTGAAGAGAAAGCAGAGATCAGCCACAATCAAGTTTGTGCTTGCCACAAACTGTTGTGCATTTACTAGGCCATGGAATTGCTTATGTGTATGCTTTTAGCTGGTGGCAAATGCTCTCAATGAGAATTAGCCTGGCCTGCAAGGAGGGAAACTTAAATTTAGGTAGTTCTCCCGTGTGTGCTGTGGGATAAGAGCACACAGCCAGGTGTCCACACAGGCATGCTTGAGCTGAGGTGCCTGCTCACCAATTCCAAATGGGCTCCTGAAAAACCAAACCGTGTGAAAAATCCCCCTCACGTGTTGGTCTGGAAAGAAATAGCTTTGTTGTTGTTTCAGAGAATTAGTGAGCCAACAATGCAAAGCTTTGGAGGTGGTTACTGGGTTTTTACTGGAGTCTCTACGAGCTATACAAAGTCTGAAGACATTGTATGTACAGTACATCTTTAATAAGAAGGGAGCTCACAGTCTACCAAACTCTGCCAAATAAACTTTTAATACATACTGTACTTCTCTCAGTAGTTGTCCATCTCTTCTTCATGGAATACCTAACAGCTCTAAAAATATTTTCTTGGAGGAGGATAGAATTATCATTGTTATATATCAATCAAGTATGGTTAATGAAGCAAAGCCAGCATGCTAGTATTGCACAAGGGGAAAAGCCTCCAGAACACAAAGTGGAACAACAAATGCCCTCAAAATTCTGCCGAAGGGAGCAGGGAGCTCTGGGTGCTGCATCAGTAGGATTCCTGTAGCTCTTAGGCGTCCTTGTACCACAGCAGGTTTGCTTTGCCTCTTCACTGCCACATTTCTCTCTCAAACAGGTGGGGAACTTCCAGACCATTGCAAAAAAGGAAAAAAAAGTAAAAATTACAGCAGCTGCAGCAAAGTGTGGTACTATTCAATTTCTTGAAGAGTGAGGCTTTTATTTCAAAATATCATATATTAATATATATATATTTCTATATATATATACTNTATACTTTAACTGGTATAAAGTAAATTGTAGATCCAAACTTATACTGTTGTTTGTACTTCACAATCTCGGAAACTTTACCAAAGGAACCACTTTCTTCATTTTTTATTTTCAGCTGTCAAAAATCAGGGCCATTATTTCCACCGAATCCTTTCTTTCACACAGTAAAGCCACTGTTGTTTTCTGGTAAACAGTCAAAGTGCAAATAAGAAATCCATTTGGCTTGTAAATGCTGAGATGGTTTTAAACTTTCAATACTTTGTCCTCATAAATCAGCAGGGCTTTCACTGTCTCCATGCAGACGTGGGTGCTCTGTTAAGTCCTTGGGTGGATCTGTAGTGAGAAAATGGGAAAGAACCAGTTATGCATAATATGGTATTTTTAAAATATATTCTTTGGGGAAAGAAAGACTCAGGCTCTGTGGCATGTAGCTGATTGATATAGCTGAGTTTAAATGCAATACTGGAGGGGTGTGTGTCTTTTAGCACTGTATGGGTGTAAAAATATGCAAGAGACAGATCCTGAGCCAGCTCCTGCCTCTGCCTTGGGAGATGCTGGGTGTGCATTAACCACTGGGCCTCCAGTCACCTGCCTGACCATCAATAGGCAACAAATCCATTTAAGGAAGCTGTGAGCTTTATAACTTTGGCTTTAAAAATGTAATTAGTGAGCTGTGCTAAAGGGCTAAACACAGAAATAAATGCATGAAAAGGAAGGAATGAAGAATGTGCTGGTAAAGACTTCACTGAGTCTGTTGTCCACCTCCTTCTGACAGTAATCAGTATTAATCACATCTGAGACCCAACCATGAAGTTATGCACTACCCTAGGAAATTATATATATGGTGTATATCCATGTATTCATATATATATATATACATATGCACATGCTTGTATGAGATTTACTGTGGGTCTGGAAGGAGGTACTGATGGGTATCTTAATCCCAAGAGCCATAAATGTGAATGTTCTCCTTGTCAGGCCAGCAGCTGCCTAACATAAATGTACTTAGTGTAAGGAAAGGCCTTCATTAAAGCAGTTTACAGTTTACAGNATATCAATCAAGTATGGTTAATGAAGCAAAGCCAGCATGCTAGTATTGCACAAGGGGAAAAGCCTCCAGAACACAAAGTGGAACAACAAATGCCCTCAAAATTCTGCCGAAGGGAGCAGGGAGCTCTGGGTGCTGCATCAGTAGGATTCCTGTAGCTCTTAGGCGTCCTTGTACCACAGCAGGTTTGCTTTGCCTCTTCACTGCCACATTTCTCTCTCAAACAGGTGGGGAACTTCCAGACCATTGCAAAAAAGGAAAAAAAAGTAAAAATTACAGCAGCTGCAGCAAAGTGTGGTACTATTCAATTTCTTGAAGAGTGAGGCTTTTATTTCAAAATATCATATATTAATATATATATATTTCTATATATATATACTNTTATAACTTTGGCTTTAAAAATGTAATTAGTGAGCTGTGCTAAAGGGCTAAACACAGAAATAAATGCATGAAAAGGAAGGAATGAAGAATGTGCTGGTAAAGACTTCACTGAGTCTGTTGTCCACCTCCTTCTGACAGTAATCAGTATTAATCACATCTGAGACCCAACCATGAAGTTATGCACTACCCTAGGAAATTATATATATGGTGTATATCCATGTATTCATATATATATATATACATATGCACATGCTTGTATGAGATTTACTGTGGGTCTGGAAGGAGGTACTGATGGGTATCTTAATCCCAAGAGCCATAAATGTGAATGTTCTCCTTGTCAGGCCAGCAGCTGCCTAACGTAAATGTACTTAGTGTAAGGAAAGGCCTTCATTAAAGCAGTTTACAGTTTACAGCCTATGGAGACTTGCTGGAGCTCTCTGCCTAATCACCACAGAGAGAACTGGGATGTTGACTGATTTGTCTTGTTTCTTCTGCTTTTTAACTTCCTTAACTACTCAAATTAGACACACATGGCCCCATCTTGGAACCTGGGTTGTGGTCAGGGCAGATCACATTGTAATCTCCTTCTGTGCTGCCATCTGAAATGGCAAAACAAAGAAAAAAAAAAAAGCCTGTTTCATGATCTGATTGTTTCCATTATTTGATATTTCTGTTGCTAGAATTGATGCAGTGGCACAGATTGGAGCAAAGTTTCAGGGACTAAGAGAAGTAGAATTTTTCCTCAGAAAATGCAAGAGGCAGTTGCTGAGCGCATCATGTCATGTTGCCTTTGTCAATTGGGTTCTGTAATGATATTTTAAAGCAACAAAGCAAAATTCTACTGGAAGCAGCACCATAAGGTACTCTCCTCACAAGCTAATTAAAATAACTCCTGTGGGTAAATGAAGAAATATTTTTTTCAGTTATGAGCACTCACTCCGCAAGTATTTAATTTAAATGAAATACAATAATGCATGCTGAATAGATTGGACCATACTTCTACATATTAATGTAGCTGCTAAATTTCTAGCAATCACTTCTATCGCCTAAAACTAGTTTATGTGATGAGGACTGGGGGAGTTAAGAGAAGGACAGCTCCACTGAAGAAAGAAAATGCAATTCCTCAATTATATAACTTGTAGACAGACTGCAGAAGGGCTGAATTATTGTACAAGATACTTCATATTGCTTCTTAGTTCTTCTACATCACTTTCTTCAATTTTAACTCCCCAGTTGCCTCACTGGAAATGACATGTAGCAAGTTTGTGGTTTGGGATATTTTGATTTCACTGCAAGGCACATTCATTAGGAAACAACCTTCCAGTGGCACTGCAGTGGGGAGAGATCAGCTGTGGGCACAGAGAGATTTGCAGGAACAACTCTGCAGGAAGAAATTGAGTCAAGGAATCCCAGTTCCTTCCATCCTTCCGCCTTTTCTCTGGGAGGTGGCAAAGAGATCATATGGATCTTGTTTTTGGGGGCCACTTACTGCTTCCTACAAAGAAAACCTCCCAAGTTAGTAGGAGGTCTCCTGAGAATTTAATCTGTGGCAGAAAGCTCTGCTCCAGAATTGAGGGCTGCAACACAAACCATTCAGCCTGGGGTAGGTCCTATGGAGGGAAAGGAAAGGATTCAGGTGGTGTGGGGATCAGTTAGGATAAAATCTCCTCCTTCAACAGAAGGCCTAGAATATCTGAAAAATGACTGGAGTTAGGATTGGAGAGAAAGGAAGAAGTCAGGAAATCACAACACTAAGCTGCACATTCCTATGAATTAGCAGCTGAGCATGAGTATGTAAGATTTCTTATCCAACAGGAAAAAATTTCTTGAAAATTCACTCTTTTTTCATTTAGCAGGTGTCAAAAGCTATTTTTCAATTCACAGAAAAAGAAAATTTATGTATTTATAAAAACATTTTGAGTTGACAACCATGTAATTTTCTCGGAAAAAAATTCAATTGTGGTATGCAAATGAGTTAATTAAAATTGTTGAATACAGGTATAGGTGGCAGTTTTAAGACAATGGTTGTGAAACAGTTGCACAAGGCAAAAGGAAAGCTTCAGTCTGTTTCTGAAAAACACTTTTATTCCCAAGGTAATCTCATAGAGGGAGTTTAGGCAGCTCATTCACAGCCTCTCTTTGCAGCCCTGTCTCTGCCTTTTCCTGGCACAGTGTGGTGAAAGCTGTTGTCACCTGTTGGCCTGTGTTACCTGAACCTGCAGCAGCAGCTCAAGAGCTTCTCACTAATGAGCTCGTGGGGTTGGAGCTGCTCTGAAGTGAGAGCTGCAATGCAAACAGGGAGTGGAGTCCTCTGCTGCAGAGAACTTGTACAGCTGCTAATCCAGATGTGCTCTGGAACAGCCAAAGAATGGATATAGGATCCAGCAGATCCCTCTGAGCTGATATCCTTCCCTTTAGCCACCAGAAAGGGACTCAGTGATGTGCATTGGGGGTTTTTGAGGTGACCATGTCTGTAAGCAAGTTACCTGGCAATTCAGCAGCTCCAGCCTGCTGCTTACCAAGCCTGCACCCAGCTGACTGGTCAGATCCAGCTGAATTATCACCAAATTATGGCCAGAGGCACTGGGTGGTCATGACAGTGGTTTTTAAGGCTTTTACAGCAGACATGACAATGGAAAAGACATGGGTGAGGAGTCATTGGTGACTTCCTTTCCTATTAAGACCTGCTGGGTGTGGACAGAAAGCAGACTTACTCTGGTGGTCTTGATTTTATTGCCAGTTGCACACATCCATCCAGAATTGTCAGGCAACGTCTTACATTCCTCTCCTTCTAGGCAGGGCTCCATCTCACACCACCATTTCCCAATCACTATAGAAGCTAAAAGAGAAAAGACAACGTTCACAACCATGTTACAATGAGCAAATCTAATTAAATAATATCTCAAGGGTCTAATGCTGCCGTTAAAAGGCAGAGTATCCCTCCAACTGGAGTTTAGTTATAATGATTTCATATTTAATTACTTGTTTGGCATCCTTTATTGCCTGAGACAGTGCACTGCTTGCCACAGCCTCCTTACACAGGAGATCCTGTCTGCTCCCGTGCTGTGGCTGCAGGGAAAGCTGTGATGGACCAAAGGACCATCCAGCCTCACAGCCCCTCTCCCTGAGTGTCAATCTGATCTTCATGGACGTGCACAAGAACAAGGCAAGTCTATTTTCCTCAGAATATTCTCCAACTCTTCAGCATTTCTGGCTCGGTGTACTCCAGATAAAACTCTTGTCTGCTTTGCTTTCAGGACCTGCAGCTGGATTTTTTTTTGCTACAAATTTGTCCAGAATTATTTGAACCCAGGGAGACTTTTAGCTTTCCCAGTATGCCATCACAGGGAGCACCACAACTAGCAATAGAGGGTAAGGTAACACTGAACAGCAGCAGCAGGTGTTTGTTGAAACACAATTATGGATTTTATAGAAACCATATTATCTCTAGAAGTAACTTTTAATTCCCAAATATTTAACGTTGTAAATAATGGCAGTGTTTGGACCCTGTTGTTTGAATTTAATTGGCACACATGTTTACAACCTTGAATGTCCCTTAATGAAGTTTCTTGCCTGGGAATTGGTATCTGACTATATCCTTAGCTGTATCTTAATGACATTTTTTGTCTGGGGATTTTGCTAAACTTTAGCTAACCTTGCAACTGTGACGAGCTGGCTCATGAGTGGCTCTTTCTGTGGTTTGCTTTCCCTGGCAAGAATTAATTTCATTGTTGCACTCAGGAAGCCTGTCAAAGCTTTCTGCACAGTCACTCAAAGAGAGATGCTTAACCCATTCATATCATCCCTCATGGCTGCTTCAAGCCCACAAAATACCTTTGAAGCAGCTGCCTATCTTATACATACATTAATATATATGCACACCAGCTGTCTGCCATTCAGCTCTGGAAAATGCCCTGTTGTGCATGCATTGATTTAAGGACATTACAGAGCTTATAATTAAATTCTTGAATATAGAATTGAATAGAATATTTCAGTTTGTGGGGCCCTACAACAATCATACAGCTCTCAGTGTTGTCTTTCCTGGTTCTTCCCACAGCTTGTATCTGATTTTTATCATATAATATATCATTTCTTCATATATACAAGACACAAAAAAGCCCTTTACACCTGTGCTGGCAAGACAGTTTAATGATGCTATTCACACACCTTTTTCAGAAGGATATCATTAATGCTGCTAACAGTAGAGAAAAAAGATCTCTCTCTTTGCTATGCATGAAAAGGCATGAGGGCTTAATCTGTGCTCTAATAATAGATTGTGCAGTGGGCAAACTGAAAAACTATAGCCTGCTAAATGCTGGCCTTCCCAGCAATCATCAGAGCAGAGCATCCTCAGGATGCATGAGAAGAATCCTGTGACATGGAAACAAAAGTGATGATCATAATTATTTATCAGGAGCTGTAGCATTCAATAACCACAGAGAAGGATTCTACAGTGCCGGCTACTAAACCCCACAAACCTGAATACCCTGGCCTGGGGAGTTTACAGTGTAAAATAAAGATATGAGGTGAATGCAGACTGAGAGGCAGCATGGAGAAGAAGTGCTGTTCATAGCAATTAAAATGATCTCGCTACTCATTAATGCTGTTGAGCACAGCCCAAGTGTTCAGATCTTGACCTTGAAAAATAATCAAATGCAAAGTCAGTGCTGAACCTTAACGGCAGCTGATTCATGTAGTGGAGTATAGGTTTTAGTATATACATATATCTATTTATTAATTTGTGATCACAGTGCAATTACAACCATCAAGGAGCACCCTCACCTGGGCTGAAGACCAGGCTCCTTTCATAATGGGGGAAACTAATGGGGGAAATTTGCAAATGAAAAGCTCCTCTTTGTCTCTAATATGTAAGTAGGCAAAATCCTTTGTAAGTCTGAAGCACTACAAAGCTCAGTGTGTGTCCTCAGCCTCACACCATGGCAGGGACATCCAAATCCAAAATTACTTTCTTTGAATCTTGTGTTTATAGATTGTCTCTTCTATTAAGAGCCTTTTAATCTTTAGGACCAGGTGTCTTTCTTGGGCACTGCTGATCCTTCGAGTTCTACTTGATTTCAAAGTTTTACACCTCCAGCTCTGTTCAAAGAGGGAGGAAAAAGCTTTAAAATGAATCACAGTTTGCAGCACTTGATGTTGGGCCCACCTGAAATAGGAGGGGAGAAACCTTCCCCAGGGAAATGAGGCAGCTTCTCTGGGTTTAGGTTCATGTCACTCTGAGATGAGCTGGAGCAGTCGTGTGAGAGAGGGAATTGCTCAGGTTAAAATGCTTCCCCTCAGGGTGCTTTTTATTCAAGAACTCCCAGATCCTGAGGAACCTGAGCCTCTCAGTGACTCGAGCCACTCATCCTGGGTGAGAATTAAGAGATTCCTGTTAATCACCAGGCAGCACAGGCTGGGAGTGCTCACATCATGCTGAATTAGGCACCTGTAGCATTCTGGAGTGCTTCTTGTTGTGTTCTTCTCTCTGTCTGAGGAATACACAGAGCACAAGAGTTTCTCCATGCAAGGCTGAATTGGCTGAGACAGATCCCTCTGCCATGGGGAAAAGGAAAAGGATGTGGGATAGAAGAGCCTTGACTACCCCTGGTCTGCTTGTGTTTTGCTTCAGTGCTTTTTTTTCCTTTTCCCCATCTCCTTCTAGGTTAAATAAGGGATTGTTTATATCTGAACTATCTCCAAGAAAATGCCTCTTCTATAAGAATATTAAACTCCTAATATATCACCAATGGAGATGGGAAAAAAAAGCAGCTTTCTTCAGGAAATTCTTGAGGCTTCCTTTTCAGGTCAATTCACACTGTTTTTTAAAATCTTTGTTTGCAAAGCCAGAGAATAATTCTGATCAAAATATTTAAGTTTTGATGTATTTAGTCTGCATGGATTAACACACACAAAAAAGCATTTTGTTGAAATGGCATTTGCAAATCATGCGCTCCAAAGAAATAAATTACAGATAAGAAATCTGGAGATCAGATAGAATACAAAGAAAAAGCAATAGAACAGCTTATATTTTCTCATGTTTACACAATTCTACTGCATTTTAAAATACATTTGTTCCCAAACATAATTCCCAAAGCCTTAGGTGGCTGCAGGGAGCTGCCAGTTTAGCTTGGATTCAGTGGGATTCAGCCTTCAAAGTCCACAAGAACCTTTGGAGGTTGCACAAGAGTAGTGACCTTGCTGTGATTTGCTCCTGTGCATCATCTGGAGCACAAAGTTTTGATGCACTAAGGCAGCTGGCTGGGGAAGTCTTCCCCTTGAATTTCAGTATCAAAGCATTCTATTAAGGGGCAGTAGAAATGCACTGAACACCTTCATACATCTACACCTGAAAGATCAGATCAACATGGAAACACTAATTGTTCAATAATTTTCCTCTTGAGTCAAACAAACTTTGGAAAAAATACACAATCCATTTGATTGAAGCTGCCTGTTGAAACTCCTGAATTTATGATGTTTCACATTTCTCAGTCTTCAAGTTCTTGCATTAAACTGAAGCTACTCAGTTCCTCAGAGCAGTTTTACAGGTGATTAACAGGACATGGGCTGAGAAAATGTCCACACACAGCCCAGACACTCACAGGCAATTTCTTCTGTCATTTTTACTACTCCTGACTGTAGAGAAAATGCAAAGAATTTTTTTTTCCAGATAAAATTCACCTTAACTTTTCTGCATTCGTATTTAGGAAATTGCTTTAGCAATATGACAGACTGTATATGGCAATAAGTATAAAGACATTATATTTAACAATGTGACAATAAGACCATCCTCATGGAGTAATAGATAACTTTAATTCATGTTTATGGAATACCCTGAAATATGAAAACAGAGCAAAGTATCATCATGCATTTTTCAACAGTTTAGAGGGAACATGCTATGTATTAAAATGTTCCAAGATTGCTTCTGCAGTTGCCATTATAAAGCCACAGCAGCTCTCTTTTTGCCTGTGATAAAGTGAACACAGTTTGTTTATAGAGAAATAGAATACAAAGGAGTGGAGATATTAGATTGTGGTTCCTCCTGATCATGGGTGTCGTGTTGCTGCAAGGAATAAGAAGCAGAGCTCATTTTCAAAACCAGTACGACACTCATTGCAGGAAAGGAAAGTTTTCCCTGTAAGTACAGAGCATTCTGTTTTAATCTGGTTTCCACCAGTGAAGATTGATATAAATAAAATTTAAATAGAGAACAAATTTCACAGATGTCAGAAGTGAAAAAGACTTTGTCAGCTTAATGAAAAGATATCAATTTTCTCCACTTTATTCAATATATTGTGAGTCATTTTCTAAATGGATTAGATTAAAGGAAAGTTCAAACTCCCTGTGAGAGATTCTTGAACTGATGGAGATTTTGGCAATAGCAACAGCACAGAGGTGGGTAAAACCTTTCAAGTAGCTTGGTTTTTGTTTCTTGAAAAAAAAAAGGATATAAACTAGAATGGGGAAAAACTGTAACCCTGTGCTCACCTATTCCTTATACAACAAAATCTCAGAGAATTGAATGAGACATGCAGTTTCTCTTAGTTTATTGGGATGTCATGGGGAGCAGAGTGAATTACAGGGGTGGGAACACACTTTCTGGGAGGATGAGAGAACTGGACTGAAAGAAAGTGTCATCTGAAGGGTCATGTATTTCATAAACAGACTGAGATAGCAGCCACCCTGGGAGCTGTAGGGAAGTAATCTGATAAATTAAAGAATACAAATCCAAAACAAAAGATTTCAGGTTGAATATTGCTATCTGGGAGAAAGGCAGGATGTTTCCTACAGGGAGTCCAAACTACCAAACTCTCTGCTTTAATTCAATCTTACTCAATTTTAGAAGTGTCAGTCTAATGCTCCTGCAGTGCAATGCTTCACAGACTTTGATAGCAGACCTCTCATAGCTCTGGGAAAATAGACATTTTTTCTGTTTAAAATACAAGCAAAGTGCAATCAGTCTGGCAAGTGGTGTCTCATATCCCTAATTGCCTCAAATTCAGTCTTGCTGAGTTAATTTAATATTTTTTAATTGTAGTAAACATTAAAAAGACATCAGCATACTAAATCTCTTTTTTTTTTTTTTGAACACTCTGTGCTTTGCAATATTCTATGGGTTTCCTTAAAATGTTTCATTAATTCACTGGCAGAGTTGAAAAAACTGAAGATTTTAATTTTTTCTTCCATTCAGAATTCCTGATTCTCCATTGCAAAATATTCAGCAGCTAGAGTAAGGTGTTTTTAAGAGTGCATTACATGTCTGAACAACTCTGTGGGCTGCACCATTAAATATGAAAGGGCAGATTAGATGCAAAGAATCCATGAACAATTTCCTTTTAAGATCTGCATAAACCAGCAAAAAAGGGTGCTAATTCGACAGCACAGGAAGACTCACAGGTGAAAAACCACTTACATTGCCATTTTCTAGCAGCTGACACACTGTTAGGTAAATTAGGAAAAATGACATGAACTCCTTGTGTGCTTCCCTCGTAACAATGAGACCAAGAGAGGAGGTGGTTTCTAACAGCCTGAGCAGCAGAAACTCCCCAGGATTGTTTAATCTCAGCTCTGCTTCCCACTTTCTCCATTACTACAGGTAAATCATCTCCTTCCATGCCAGTTTGCCATTTGCAATTTTATTTACTTAAGAGGATGAGTTATTCTTGCTGTGTTTCCTGGTGTGTTCCCCTCTGTCTCTCCTGCCCTGCTGAATTGAATTGCAGGAATTTGGGACTGACATTTTTTTCTCCATTTGTATAACTTGAAGAGTGGGTTTCTCAGGTATAATGAAAATAAATTAGTAATTAAAATTATGTGAAGTGCTGCCAGGAGGTCCTTAAGCACATTCCTGCCTTTGAGCTGAATGGAGATGGTCTGCTAAAGAGCAGATTTCACACAAAATAACTCAGATTTTGCCAAGGAATTTCCAGCCCTCGATGCTGTTCGGCTTGGGAGTGTCAAATGCTGCAGCTTTGTCATTTTTCCACTTCCCTTTCTTTGCACCTCTGGAAACAGCTGCTGCTCAGACAGATGGCTGAGGGGCTTCCACAGCTGAAGGAGGACCAGGATTCCTCATGGGCAGCACCTTCATGGTGAGTGAATGTGCATCTTCACTTCCCTGAGTCCATCGACAGTGACAGTACCCAGGTCCCCTGAGCACTGTAAGGTGTGCCCAGATGTTCAGAGGTAATAAATAAAAACACTCTGATTTGTTAGCCTGGCACACAGATAAAGCACCCAGAGTTTAAGGAGAACTGTAGAATTTGCATAAACATTTTCTGAGTCAGGTAGATCTCAGCAGCAATGACAAGGTAAAGAAATCAGAATATTTCTTAGCGCCTCATAGTTCAGCTTGTGCAATCTTCACAAAGTCTGGGATTTTAGGAAATACAAAACTGAAGAAGCTGTCAGGCTGGGAGGCCTCTTGTGGCACTCCTTCAGGAGCTGCCAGCAGGTCCCAGGCCAGTTGTGCTGGCAGCTGGCTCCCAGTCCTGTTCTCATTTGAATATCCTGTAGTCAAAAAGTGTGGAAGGCTTTCTTAAGTTGTAATTATTCCACATTCCTCTGAACTCTGACATGACTAAAGCTTGACACTTTCTGAAAGTCATGGATCATAGCTGATATTCTAACTGAATCCTCAGCACATTATCTATCAGGAAACTTGATTTCTGCAAAGGAAAGGCAGAGCAAGCCTCGATGAAACAGATTTTTGCAGATATCTGTGGCAGAGAGAAAGGACATGAAATGATAAAATAAATCATTTATGACAAACTTGTCTCCCCAAAAGTGCAGAGTGTATTCTGTGACCTTCCAGAGTGCTAGAACACAGCCTTATATTTTTTCTTGGAATTTCCTGAATTCTTGCACAGCAACATACATCCAAGGTAAACAGCCAACAGCCAACTTTATTGGTAGTTTTCCATGTATGAGTTTATTGGTGGTTGACACAACCTTTCTGCACAGACAGTGGGGCATTTGAGAGCAACCTGCTGACACTAATGAGTGCTAATGAGACTGATGAGAACATGAAATCCAACATTCAGGGAGCTGATGTGAATGCAGGTGACCGAAGACCCCCTCCCAACCTGTCTGGGGATCTTGTGTAGGCCAGGGAGATCCATTGCTGCTATTTATTACTGAAATTTGGAACTTCCCTGCAGAACAAAGCTGAGAGCAGGCTGCTAAAATATTTGTGCAATGAAGCAGTGTTATTTACACCCTCTTTGAATGGCTTCAGATAACCTAGTGAAAGCCTAACCTTATTGTTATATATTTAATGAAATGCCAATGAAATGCAACCTATTTGTACATATTTGGAAAGAAGATAGGAAGCTACTGATAAATATTCACAGACATGTTTCAGACCAGGGTTGAGGACTGGTGTGCCATCTAAGAATTACATCTCCATGTTGGAGTTGGTTTTGCCCC
>VZTZ01031708.1:0-48969 GCA_013400955.1 Drymodes brunneopygia
CCCTAAACTAGGACACCTGGTGAGTTGGCAATATCCCATGGTGGTGGCCAGCCCTGGCCAGAACACAGGCATGTGGGGGCTTGGGCTGTCCCAGTGCAAAATCCAGCCACAGCAACCCATCTCTGTGAGCCCGTGGAGGGCTCTGAGTGCCAGCTGCAGCCAGACTAGAGGTCTTTGCCCTGCACTTGTCCTCATCTCTGCAGATGGCTGAGAGGGATGGGGACAGAGATGGGGAGCCTTAGGATCACCCATGACTCTGTGAGCATTCCTTTCCAAGGGGTAGGAGAGCAAATTTTTCCAAACATCCTCCCCACTGTCCCAATCCACTAATATCCTGGTAATCCTCTTATGGGGGTCAGCCTGGGGCACCCGCAGAGCCTTTGTGTAATGCCAGAGAGGAGAAATGTGTTTTCACTGTGGGTGAAAGGCTGGTGCTTGTCGGCTGCCACTGCCCCAGAACAGGGATGGGACCCAGTGCTGCCCTGTGCCTGTGGGTGCTCCCAACACATCCCAGCTCCAGACACTCCCTGCCATTGCCAGCCTTTTGGGGAGCTCCCTGGCAGAGCAGCCCCACTCGGGCATCCCCTGGTCTCGGCAGCCTATTTTGGGACCCGTAAGCGGCGGTTCCGCTTTGCCTCTATTAATATCCTGCCCAGCCTCTCTGCATGGTTAAGCTCCCATTTAATGCTGGGCTGGTGCCAAGTGAGCCTCCAGGATGGTGAGGATGGTTTTGCTGCTGCTCAAGGTCTCCAGCCCCGTGAAGCTTCAGGACATGTCCAAGCCCCCTTGGTCCCCATGGCTGGGTGCACACAGTCCTGCCCTCTGCTCCCTGACTCGCACTGCCAGCAGCACAGCATCCTGCAGGATTGGGATTGATCTGCGAGCCAACTGCATGTTAATACATCTGTGGTTTCCTCCAAAACTGGCTACTTTTCTCTGCAGGTAGTGGAAAATGAAGTGCAAACGCCAGAGCAACAAGGGTTTTATGGCAACATCAGGCAGCAGTCTGGTGTTGAGTGTCAGCAGATGAAAAGGAGCCACTTTCCACCATATCCCAAATGCTGCCAATTGGTGACGTTGCTGATCAGGCTCAAGGAGACACTCAAGGACCACGGTGGTGCTACCACAACTATGACCATGCTCTGAGGCATGATCCAAGCACGTGGGCTCCCAGAGCCAAACTCCATCCCCAGCCAGACCTCTTCCCTGGGGCCAGGAATGTGCCCTTTTTTAATCTGCGAGACCTTGCAAGTGCTAGCTTGGGGCTTTATTTACATATTTTGCCGGAGCTGTGCTGGTTGCCCATCCCTCCTCATGCCCTTGGGCCAGCAGGGACAATGCTGCAGCCCAGGAGAGGGTTTGGGGAGTGTCAGCCCCCCAAGGTGTGATTGGGGTTGTCACCAGCTTGAACGTCCCCAGCAAATGAGCTACTTCATATCAACATATTTATTTCCTTTTGGTAATGAGGCAACTTCATTTCCACGGGTTGCTCGAACAGTGCACAGCATCTGATTATTAAAAATGCTGCTGGAAGCCAGCCCACAACCTACTTAGGCATTAATCTTCCCTGACAGATGCTGACGAGGAATCGCTCCAGCAGCCGGGAGCAGCTCCCCTGCCCAACGCGCTTCATCCCTTAAAAGCCGGGTATTATCCCCGGTCCCGCCGGCAGGAGCCGGGGCTGATGCCACATTGCAGGAGAGGTTGAGCCGGGCAAGCGGCAGCGCACACATCCCGGGGGAGCTGCCCGCCTGTCCCATGGCTGCCGGAGATGCTCGGGGCTGGATGGAGCTGGGTGAGCTGGTGACAAGTGGCACAGGAGCTGCTACGGCACAGGACAGCGTTATTGAGTCACAGCACCACGGAGTTTCTATTTTTCTCTCGCACAGAAATAAGCAGAGTCATGTCAAGTCAATCACACCATGGATTCCTGTTTTGCTCATCACATCTTTTAGGAGGGGGAAAAAAAACGCAACAAAATTTCTTTCCCGAGTCAGACTCTTTCACACTGGTTGTCTCAGAAGGATTTTACACTTTTTCTGTACTGACATTTCCCCACCAAATGTACCCCACTGCAATTTAAAGAAGCAATCCAGGATCTAAAATTAAACATTTTACCCAATTCAGTTGCCCTTTTCTCATACCACTTCCTACTGAACTTTTTATATCTCCATTTACCCCCAAAAATGTTCTTTCCCAATGGTTTTTCCTTGGCTCATGGTTTGGAGAAACCCATCCTGGTTGCTGCTCTCCTATAAACTCCCCAGGGCATATATTTGGGGTGCAAATCTAATACATGAGCAGCCAAGTAACCACACAGATAGGATAAAAAAACCAAAAACATATTTCTGGTATTCGCTGGGGACATTTTGAGTATTTGAGATGTCTCAGCAGTTTCAAGGAGCTACCGTTAGCGGCAGAGCAAAACCCAGGGAATGTTATGCTGTGTTTCAGCAGAGCTGTGACACCTCCCAGGGCAGGAGCTGCTGGGGACCACGCTGGGTGTGGGCAGCAAGAGCTGTGCTCCCAGATTGTGGCTGCTGGCATAAAGGCTCCAGCATGGGGTTCCTGTGCTCCCCCTCCCACCTGCTGCCTGAGCCTCGATAAAAATCCCCAAAGGAAACCAGGCAGGTGGCAGGGGCAGCACTTGCAGGGATCCCCATCTGCCAGGCAAGAGTTCCCCAGCCTGTGTGGGCAGGGGAGGTGCAGGGATGTGGCCAAGGCCAAGGGGGGAGTTGGTGGCAGGAGCAGCTCCATCACTGCCCACAGTCTCCCATGGCTGGGAAAGCAGATGTGGGGAGATCAGTCAGGGTCTGGCACCTCCGTGGAGTTTTCTCTCCCTGATTGCAGGGTGGATGAGGAAAGGCGGATCCCTCACGGCTTCCAGGGCCCCTTGGGACCGGAGAGTGGCCACGTCAGCCCATTCAGCCCCAGCTGCCAGAATGCCCAAGCCCTGTGAGGCAAAGCTGTGAAGCCTCGGGTGCTCATGGCTTTCTCTTTGCTGCCTCTGAATTATTTTTAGCAGCTCGATAGTGGGAGAGTGGCGAGGAGCCAAGGTGAACACGTGGCGAGGTCGGGTCCATCTCCAGCCCGGGGGCTGCTGGTGCTGCCGTGCTCTCAGGGGTGCTGAAGAAAACCCTCCAGGGGCTGCAGGGCCGGTGGCACCGGCAGGGGTGGGTGGCCTTGCTGAGGTACAGCAGGCGCCAGCCAGACCCAGCCAGGCAGATAGAGCCGGAGCGTCGCGTCCCCGGGGCTTATCAGACCTTGGGAAAGTTCGCCTCCCTCCCGCCGGCCGCCTGCTGGCTGCGGTTCTTCCAGCCAGCCCCTTCACCCGACACCCACATGAGGTTACAGGTCACTGTAACCCCCTGGGGCTTCACTTTCCAGCAGATGAGACCACATTAAGCCAGTGTTCCTGCTTCACTCTGAATTACTACGAAGTCCTCACAACCTCAGCAACGGCTGTATGTGATTTTTCTCAGAGAAAAGATGAAATAAAACCACGTGTCCCCCTGGCAGCGGGTCCTCACTGTCCCGATGTCCCTCCCCAGCACCTCTGCAGATGCTGGGTCCAGCAGCTGCTCCAGGATATCCTGTGGCCTGGCCGGATCCAGGGAACAATGAGCTGGGCATCTCCTGGCCACGGGCATCCGGCGAGGTGAGAGCTGCCAGCCAGCTCCTTCCCGTCTCCCAGCCCTTGAATCTGGCTCAGGCCCCTTTTCCCCGGGGTACGGTGGCACCTGAGCCACAGCTGCAGCTCCTTCAGCAACCAAATTTCCATCCAGAGGCTCTTGCTTCCCACTTCAGTGAGCAGAGGCAGCTCCCCCTCCCTCCCTCCTGCTTTGTCCAAAAACAATTGCAATTATTTAGGAGGACGGCTTCATCCTCGGCCAATGTCAGGGAAATTACCAGATGCTTTGCTTTTCTTTCCCTCTTTTCCCTGCTTGCAACGAACCCCTGGATGCTGGGGGGATGCTCTGGAGTCCCCAGGTTCCTTCCTTGGCCATGCCTCTGCTTCTGGCTGGAGTCCTATCCCTTTGCAGGAAATCACTGCTTTGCTTCCAGTTTCTTTAGTCCAGCTTCCTCCCTTTCTCCATTATCGTGTGCCACACAATCACTGAGGCAATAATAGCATCAAATAAATGCCCGACACCTGCCCTGAGAGCAAGGGAATAACAGAATCCAGGAATGGTTTGGGCTGGAAGGGACCTTAAAGCTCATCTTGTTCCAGCCCCCTGCAATGGGGAGATCAGGTGGAAGGAGCATTTCTGGCTGGAGAACCAGGCTGTAAAGTGGCAGTGTCTTTTACAGATGAAATGGATGAATTTGGGGTGAGTGTGGAGCCACCCTTAGATCTGCTCTTGGTCCTCCCTGGTGGAGTGCCAGGGATGCTGACAGCAGCAGTGCCCTGGGAAGTCACAGTGGGGCTGCACAGCCCATGGAGGAGCAGAGCCTTCCCAGGAAACCTCCCCTCCTCCCAGCCTACAGCAGATGGATAAACAAACCAAAATGATAAAGCCATCCTTATTTTTGGTAAGTGAGCACAGACATGCAGGTGGGACCCACCTTGCCCAGTATCAGCCAGGGCTGTCCCCAGGTGAAACATCCTTAATGCGCTCCTGAAGCCCAGGCAATTGGAGTCAGCTTGAAACTGCAGATGAGGTGGTTAGAGATGGCTTTGGGCTGGGTTTGATTTCTCCTCCTGTATCCTCGCACTCTGCAGTTGGATTTTAGGGTGTGCTTCTGTTGACTGGTGTTTAACCTCCTGGAGTTCAACCTCTGCAAGTGTTCTCCCTGTGTATGTGGTGGTCAGGAGGTTTCCTGAGTGCCCAGAGTCCCAGGGCTCCCACAGCTGGGATACTTGATTTTGCAGCACTTGGAAGAGCTGGGATTTGGGCATGCATGCAGCCATGTCACACCAGAAATGGTGACTCCCTCATATGTTTCTGTGAGGCTCATTTGATTTTTTCCATACTCTGGGCATCTGTACAGCTTTGCTGCTGCTTCCATTGGGGTGCTGGGTCGTTCCTATTCCTGAGTCCTGGAGGATTTGATCAACAGCCAGAGCACTTTGTTTTGGGAATGGTGGAAAGAAAAGTGAACATGTCGGCTCTGGAGCATTTCGAAACAAGCTTCTGAAGAGATTGGTTTTTGTTTTCTTAATTTCAACTCCCCAAAGTGCCTTCACTTCTACTTTTCTCCCCCTTTAAAACTCCAAACATCTTTAAACATCTCAGAACTGAAAACAATCCTTTCTGAAATGAAGCACTCCTCATGTGACAGAGCAAATCTAGGTTTGAACTAAACGCCGTGAGGGGAAAAAAAAGACAATTCCAAGCCCAAATCATATTCACCATAAATTTTGCAGCATGGACATTTTCCATTGGCCTGGCAGGAGGAATATAAACACAACTTCACTGTGTGCCTGGTTTCCTTGCAGATGGATTTATGGGCATTTCTTGTCACCCTCCATCACCCCATCACCCACTGAACCCAGCCAGCAGCAGCTCCCTGGTGCCATTGACTCTGTGGCTGTCCACCTGCCCACTGGGATGTAGGGTGCTCTCCCTGGGTGTCCCTTTTGGGGAGACTCCCACCACCCAAAATCTCTGCCCACAAGTCTTGTGCAAGGGAGGAGCAGCTGGGTTGACCAGGAGCTACCCCAGCGTGGTGCAGAGCAAAGGCTCTGAAAGTGGCCTGAATGAAACCCTTCAAGCAAGAGGTGTATCCAAAGAATATCCAAAGTATTTCCTAGGAAGGTGACCATCAACACAAGCTCTGCACATGGCTTGTGTGCATAACTGAGCTGCACCAACCCTGCTCTGCCCCACGAGCACACACACCTGCACATACGTGTCTGTTCTCTGGGTTTATAATTAGAACTGGCAAGCTTCGGGGTTTATTTATTTTTGCTCCTGGCCTATAGTGAGATAAATTTTGAAGTCGCGACTCTTTTTCGTGCAGGAAGAAGAGGTTTGCAGCTGGCGGGTCGCTTTTGCCGGTACATGCTGCCACCTTCAGCATCTCGCAGGAGGAGCCGGCTCTGCCCGAGCCCCGCCGGCCCCACCGCTCGCCTCCTCCAGCTGCAGGAGCGGCCTCTCCGGCTCCTACCGCTCAGTAGCACTTTGCTGCTGGCTCGTTAATTTAGTTATGGAAGAAGAAACCCCCTCAGGATGCACACTCAGCTACGTGAGCTGGGGAGGGGGAGAGGGAGAGCTGATGGTGGCTGGAACAGCAGGAGCTGAGAGTCAGCATGAGACAGCCACAGCGCAGTCAGGGAATGAATTAAAAAAAATCCCCAGCAGATTACTGTGACATTACTGGAGTATTATCTATTAGATGGAGCATCTTCTATGCTAACCAAGCATCATAGTGTCTATCTGTGGGGTTTTATGATAGCAGGAGGGCACAGGTGATGGTGTGGGACAGGCTTGCAGTGTCCACAGCCACAACAGCTCCAGACCCAAAGCTGCCATGTCCCCAGCACTTCCACATTGATTCTACAACCCTAGGACCAAGCCATGGGGCTCTGTGACTAGAAATTAATTTCAATTCCCTTACCAGTCACTGAGAGCAGCTCATGGAGTTGGGAAATCACCAGTGAGCTGGGATCTCTCATCCATCCTCCCTGGTGATGCTCCACACTGCTGCCGCTGCTATTAATCACAGCTGCAGTAATGAAGTTAATGATCTGGGATCTCTTCTAATTATGTCTTCCCCAAACACAGGTCTGCCTCTGCCTTCACTGAGGGGACTCAGTGTGGGTGATTCAAACTCCACATGCTGCAGATGGCTCCGATTTCTAAATCAGCTTTGATTTAAAGGATGGCCTTAGTTGAACTCCTGTGTTTTCCCCAAGCTGGCTGACCAGGCAGCAGGACACCCTTGGTCACAGAGCATTTCAAAGGAGACTTGTATTTTGTCAAAGTTTTAATAGAGTGGATTTCAAAATATAATTTAGTATAAACATGGGCTGATTAAAACCCAGAACCTTCTGCAGCTCCTTACAGTCATCGTCTCGGGTGGGGCTGATCCACCCTGGTATGGGGAAGATTTGGGGTTGCATTGCTCAGGAAACCAACTCAGTTTAATACCCTGGAGCCTGGCTGTGGGGTGCACTTGCTTTGCTAACAGCTGGCGCTCAGGTTTCTAAAAGAAACAAAAGCAGGCTTTAGACACCAGCCCTGGGACTCCTTACAAGGGATGTTGAGTTTTTGTAGCCATAGGAGGTGAAAGGTAGTCACATTCTCTTGCATCCCCCTGCAAGACCAGCTCCCACTGGATCGCAAACACACAATTTTTAGAAAAAAGCATGAAGATTTCAAAAGTTTCTGAGGGCGATGCTGGTGCACACTTCTGGATCAGGTGCCTCAAAAGACAAAAGCATCCTTACAGCTCTTGTGGGGAAGAGCTGGACGGCGTCACGCTGAACGACGCTTTCATTCCCTTCCTCCTTGCCTGCCTCTCACAAAGCAGCGTTGAGTTGCTCAGACGTTTAAGATGCCACAAGAGGTGGCTCTTAAAAGAGCTGGGGACTTTGTTTCTGGTTTGCAGGAACCAGATGAATTGCAGCCTGGAATAGGCGTGGGGAGCAGCACTGTTTGCTCCTCGGGGTAAAAGCAGCATGTTTGCACAAAGCGCCTTCATAAACTCCTGGGGGGTTGAGGTTGGTTTGGCATTATTTTCCTCCCTTTCCCCTATTCTTCATACTTGAGCAGTAAATCAATACCATATGATGTCTGGTTCATTTTCTCATTAGAGCAGCTCTTTTGGCTGCATAATCTCCCCGCCTCACGTTGCAGCACTGCTACTTCTCCAGTGACACCCCAACAGCCAGGGCTTGTGTGCTTGGGCATCTGGGCTCTGCTTTCCACAGGCAAAAGAAACAACTTGTCTCCTGGGGGTTTCTCTGGATCCCAGGAGGCTGAGGGAGCATGGCATAGAATCACAGAATTCTAGAATGTTTTGGGTTGGAAGGGACCTCAAAGATCATCTAGTTCACCCCTCTGCCATTCACCTTTCACTATTCCAGGTTGCTCAGAGCCCCATGCAGCCTGGCCTTGGACACTTCCAGGGATGGGACAGCCACAGCTTCTCTGGGCAACCTGTGCCAAGGCCTCACGACTCTCACAGGGAAGAATTTCTTCCTGATATCCAATCTAACCCTGCCCTTTGTCAATTTGAAGCCATTCCCCCTTGTCCTGTCAGTCCATGCCCTTGTCTAAAGTCCCTCTCCGGTATTCTTGGAGCTCCATTAGGCACTGGAAGGGGCTCTAAGGTGTCCCTGGAGTCATCTCTTCTCCAGGCTGAACAAACCCAGCCCTCTCAGCCTGTCTCCAGAAGAGGTGCTCCACTCCTCAGAGCATCTTTGTGGCTTTCTCTGGGCTCACTCCAGCACATCCATGTCCTCCTTGTGCTGGGGTCCCAGAGCTGGACACAGCACTGCAGGTGGGCTCTCAGCAGAGCAGGGGGGAGTCTCTCTCTCCTGAGGTGTCTGGGGCCATCCCAGAAGATGCTGAGGTGTAACAGTGCAAATACTGAGGCATGAGCAGTGCATGTGTTAAACCCAGATATAACCCCTTGCTCTGATTAGGGGCAGAAATGGGGCTAGAACAGGAAAACTGTGAATAAAATATCGAGACAGAGGGGAGACAATGTTTTGTTTCCAAACTGCAAAGTTTCACTCTGAATATGGTAAATGAATTACAAAGAGTGTCTGATCAGCCATTGAACGCGGTCCAGAGTCCCGGCTGAGCTGTCGCCATCCGTGTCCAAGCCACATCCCTCTTTGGAAAAGAAGGCTCCAATAACATGTTAGTAAACAATATTCAGTGCTGGAAAAAATTATTTACAACTCAGCGGGGAGTAGCCCAGACATTAAAGAGCTTTTAAACGCTGATGGACGTGGCAGAAAACCCTTTCTGAGAGGGCGGCAGGAGCGCTGGAGGCGCTCGGGGCTCCCCGCGCGGGTTCGGGGCAGCGCGGCCCGAGGGGCGGCCGGCGGCNCAGGGGTCGCGGCGGAACAGCGGCCGCCAGCGGGGCCCGGGGGAGCCGCGGGCACGGCGAGGGCTGGGGGGGTTAATTGCTGGTTAATTGCTGGTTAATTGCTGGTTAATTGCTTTTGGAGGGTGTAATTAGCCCCCCTGCCCCCGAGGGCTGTGCTCGGTGGGTGCTGCAAGCGTGGGGCTGAGCCGGGCTCTACCCGCGGTTTTCTCACTTGCCGGACAAGGGGTGATCCTTAGGATTTTTGGAACCCGAGTTCTGCTGCTCTCCTACCGCGTATCGATTCCAGTCCCGTGTGCTTCTCTCAGCCCCGGCAGCAGAAGCGCTGCTGGGTCCGCATTCCCGCCTGGAATCTCTTTCATGGCTTTGCTCTTCCTCACTGTGACATGTGAACGTGCAGACCTTGGAGAAGAACCTCCGCCTTAGGACGGAAAAGTCTTTGCCGGGATGAGCTCACTGAGGCTCTGCTGTCGACATCAGAATTCTGGGCTAGAGGAGCGTGTTCCTTTTTGGAACTGCGATTTCCTATCAACAGGTTGTTGGCTCAAGGTCACAGCTGTAGCTGCCCCATCATAATGTGGTGACAGTCACCGTTGGATGGGATCACTCCTCATCCCATGCTCAGATTTTGCTCCCGATCTGGTTTCCAGGCAGAAGCATCAGCTGTGCCCAGGAAAGCCAGATGTGGTACCCACAGCTGCCTCATGCGATGGATAAAGGCTCAGGTCTGCAAATCCTTCCCCAAACGAGAAAGATACATGGCTTATAAATACTGGATTGGGGCAAAGTCCCAAAGTGAAGTCAACAGCAGAACTTTCTTTCATCATTATTATTTTAAATTCCTGGATAAATGTTGCTTAGTTCCCCTCTCAGCTGCTTTTATTCTTTTACATTTCTGGCAGGATTTTCCACCTTGTCCCTTTGAACCCATTTTTGGATTCTCTTCCCAAGCCTGTAGATACCTGGGGTGTGATCACTGCTGTGGGATCAAATGTCAGGTTAATCCTCCCAGGAGACCTTTCCCTTTCCTCCTTCAGCCCACTGATAATGTTCTCCGATTCCCTGGCCACTGTTCAGAAGTACAGATGCTCATCTTTCCCTACCTGCAATGAGATCCCAGTGTGCTTGCAGCCTGTGTATCAGCCTGCATCCCAGTGCCATCCCAGTGCCACCCATAAAGGGCTGGCACATTCAGCTCTCACATTACTCTCTACCACAGCCTGACTGGCCACTGCTGGTGTCACTTGGCAGAGAGGTTGTGACTGCTGCAGATTTATCCACTGGGATAAGTGCTAGCACAGCTGAAATCAGCTTTTCTGGCCTTAGGGTGTGGGAGCAGCCACAAGGTTTGGTTTTGGTGGAGGTCAATGATGGGTGAGCCTGTGGGATGCAGCTGGGGGGCGGGGGGTAAACCCCAGGAGAGGCCAACCATGGGTGGCAAAGCTCGGATGGTGGTGACAGGGACAGGGCTTGCAGATATCACTGCCCCAAACCTCATCTCTCTCTTATTCCTGATGCTGCTGGTGTGAGTCAAGGCAGTTGTAACCCATTGTGGCCATGCCCAGTGCTGCCTGGGACAGGTACCAACTCCTTTCAGAGTGTGGGACATTTTAACAGCAATGAATACTCCCTGCCAAACCAAAATGAGAGAAGAGGACGGGCAAGGGGATGAGCCTCCCCTCGGGAAGTGCAGGGGCCAGCTCTCCTGCACACCTCCTATATTTATGGCATGTCTCTACTGCCTTTGGGCCATAAATTTTGTCAGTGACTGTCCCTTGGTGCCTCCGTGAGATCCTCTGCCCAGGATTTACTGCTCAACTTCGCAACGGAGAAATACAGCCCTGGCCACAACTCACGGCGCCGCACCTGCCAGCCCCGAGAACCGCGCTGCTTTCCCAGCTCGCCCTCCGCCGGAGCCTGGCCTCGGGCAACATCACTTTTTATTTAGAACTCTGCTGCTTTGTCGCAGCTCTTCGGGTCAGTATCTCATGTCTTGGAGCCAAGCAAGGAGCTGGTGCAGTGCAGGCGGGCGGGCCCGGCCTCGGGGGCCGCCGGCAGACGCCGCGGGCGAAGGAGCGGGTGATGGTATCGCGTGTTGCTGTTGGGTTTCATGCACCACGTACAGGTTTGGGCTTCCTGTTCTCCTCGATATCGCAGAGCCCATTAAAGTTTCACATCTCATGTTATGAAATATGGCACACATCAGGGTTTTTTTCCCCCTTCCTGGGCTCCTCTCGGCTTTCAGCTGACAGCCGGCCAGAGCCAGCAGCCCTTCCGCCCAGCATCCCGCTCAGCAGCGTCCTGGACGGGCTGGTACCCACTCCATCACTCCCTGCTGACGGCCTGCTGGGAGCTGGCTGTCCTTCCCATCCCTTCTGCCCCTTCAAGATGCTGCTGAGCCTGGCTGCCCTCCCCAGCAGTTGAGGCCAGACTCCCTCACTACACGAGTGGCCACCCTTTTTGCATAACTGCTCTGTTTTTTCTCCCACGTTTAATCCAAGATGATTTTGCCTGTGGAGCGATCCACCCTCAGGGTTTTACGGGATCGGCCTGGCCCTCTGCCACCCCCGAACGGGGCAGGAGGGAGTTTCCCAGCTTCTCCCCGGGAGCAGGACAGCCCCGGTGTCAGCGCAGTGGGCTCGGCGGGAGACAGGGCGCTCTCACGACACGCTCAGCCTGGCGCTATCGGCCTTGGCATCTCCAGCCGCGCCTTCCGTGGGGGATTTATCTCTGCCAAATCTGCAAATCGTAGCATGTAATTTTGCCTCTTTCTAGTCCGGGGGAGGGTTTGTGGCCGGAGCGGAACAGACAGATATTTGAGGCTGGGAGCAGGGAGCCTGCTGCGCCACGTTCGCAGCCAACGCCACAGGGCAGCCTTGCCAGGAGCAGCCACGGCGAGATCAAAGATGCTGTTTGCCACCAGGATCTGTCCTTGACAGCCAGTGGCTTCCCGCGGCGAGCTGGGTATCTCATCTCAGAGAGGGGACATCTGACGTCTGGATGGAGGGGAAAGACGGGTGCTGTGTTTCTGCTTTCCCAGCCTGCTACATTAGTGCCGTAATTTCGGGGCGGGACCCTTGCTGCCCACCTGGAGGCCCAGGTTTCCTCACCAATGTCCCTATTTTTCAGCAAAGCCTCAGCTCTCCACAGCCCGTAGATGAGGTTTGGTTAGTGCTGCCCAGCCTGGTGTGCAGAGATGGGTTCACACTTGTAGTTTTTATTGATTTCCCCCCTTTTCAGGTCTCATGAAATGTAAAGTTCAGAAGATGATTTTAACGGGTTGTGTCCTGATTCTGCTTAGCTAGAAGTTATGGAAAGTAGCATTAAGCCGGACAGGGATAGAGTAGGCTTCAGTATACTATGAGTATACTGTGAGTATCTGGCCCCAAATGCTCAGTGGGAGGAACTTTTTTCCCCATCTGGCTGCTGAATCCTTCCCCTCTCCGGAGCTGGAGCTGACAGTGTAGTATCACCTCGGTACTTGCTACAGAACCTGCTTCGGGAAAGAGAGCAAATGCAAATCAGAGGCCACTGGGGATAGGCACCCTTTGCTTCACGGTGGAGGAGGACGACTCTGTATCTGCTGACCTCCCCACTCTCCAGCCAACACAACGTGGCAGAAAGAGAGCCAATTAGTGCAGCTACAAATTGTCACCGCTCTCCCGCTCCAGCCAGGAGCTCCACATGGACGGCACCGTGTCACTGCACCCCGGCCTCCCGCGCCGCAGCTCCCGGCGGGGCAAAGCCAGAGGTGCTTAATGAGGGTCCCAGCGGAGGGGAGGGCTGGGGCTCTGATTGCTGCTGCCAGCCGGGGGCCACCAATTAAGAGGCAAAGTGCCGGCGGTGCTGCACAGCCGAGCGCGCTGCTGCCGTGCCGTGATGAGCCGGAGAGGTGCCGGAGCTGCTCGCACCTGGCTGCCCCTTTCAACAAGTGCTTTTGTCTCTCCACCGCAGGCTCTCAGGCTGCCTGGGCTCCCGGGGGCTTCGTTAGCACCGTGCGCTGGGGAAGCCGCCTTCCCACTCCAAAGGCGGGGGCTGCGGGCCCGGCGCTGTGTGACGGGAATGGCAGTGTCAGCCCCCGCGATGGCAGGGAGCATCCGCCCCTCCGCGCTGCCCGTTTGGTGACGCTCAATTTTATAACACTCTCCCAGTCTTGCCCATATAAATAAATGCCCCCAGACTCAAGCCGCCTGCGTGATGGCTCGATGCCTGCCCATGGATGGGGCAGCAGGCGGGGACAGAGCGCGGCAAACCTGGGGGCGTCCATCACTCCTTCCCTCGTGTCAAAGAAGCATCTTTGACGGGGAGCGGCAATCCCAGCAGTCCTCCAGCAGAGACCTGGCAAAGCCGGGCATCCCCAGCTCCCTGGCAGTGCTCCTGCGTGCGGGGGTGCTCCCACCCGTTCCCTCTGATGTGGATTCTCTGGTGCGGGATAAGGGTTGGGTCTCCGTTGTAGCCCCAGCGCCCTGCTCCTCACGAGGAAGAGGAGGGGGCACGCAGGGTGCACAGGGGGACAGGCAGATACAGCCATAACAAACCGCGGCCGCTCAGCCAGGAAGGCTCCGCGGTCGCAGCCAAGCTGCCGTTCATTAAACCAGCCTGCTAATTAAAGCAGAGCGCAGTGTCTGGCGGGCAGGCAGCAGCCCCGGGTGCGGCTGGGTGGGCCAGGGCCACCCAAAGCCACGGCGGCGGGTGCCAAGGCTGCCAGCGCCCCGGGGAGCAGAGCGGCATCGCCGCCTCCCTGCCGGGCTCCTGCCGGCAATCGCCTCCTGGCGAGGGCGGGGGGCTCGGGGGAGCCCCACAATGCTGCCCTCGGCACACGATGTCTAGGGCTGCCCCTCCACCTTGGGACACGCAGGTGGGGTGTCCCTGGCCCGGCGGACTCGGACTGTGTTACTCTGCGCTGGGCCTGATGGGGAGCGAGCACACTGCCGCTTTCAAGGGATGGGGACACCCTGGGCTCGGATGTCCCATAGGGACCTGCCTGGGGGAGCTGGGAATAGCTCAGAGTGCTGATGGAACTGCTGCGGGGAACTGGACCAGCTCTGGTCCTGCTCCGCCTTGGCCAGGCTGTTAACTCCTCATCGCCCAGAGCCGTGCCTTTTGGTGAGGGTGGCTACCCAGCCCTGCGTGCACATCGCCTTTGGCACCGGCAGCATCTCCCCTCGCAGGAGAAGGCTTTAATTCATCCTTCAATCCCCTCTTCCAGCAAAACGCCATGGATCTCACAGGACAGAGGTGCAGGGCTCTCCCGGGCTCCTCCCTGCCGGCTGTGCCGAGCCAGGGGCACCACCACCAGCAGCAAAGCCCCTGGATACTTCCCAGGGCTGGCAGCTTCTTGCTGCCCTGGGCCAGGGTGCGGCTGTGCTTCGGTGAGCGATGCAATCGAAGGCCGGTGCGAGGGCCAGCCTTGCCAGCCAGTGACTTTGCCATTGCCTAAAATAAAATCCACAAGGAAAAAAAAAAAAAAAAAAGAGAGAGAGAGAAAGAAAGAAGCCTGACTGGATTAATAATTCAGGCTGGCAAGAGAACAAACCCATCCAGAATCCACCTTCCATTATATACCCACAAACCACATAAAATGTAAAAAGAAAGAACAACATAAAAGCTCAACGACCTTGAGCTTCAGTGGCAGCTCCAGATGTGCAGGGACACAGGCAGAGAGAAAGGGGGTGCAGGGATGGTCCTTGGGCGTGGGGGTCCCGTGCCTCCCTGCTGCTGGGGCTGGGCAGGATGGATTCTGGGGTGCCCCTGGTGAGGTGGGGTGTGGGATGTTGTGCTCGGGGGTGGCCAGACCACACAAAATGCAGTCCGGACAGCCCCAAGCCCTCCCTGCAAAAAACGGTGCAGCAAAAATGTGCTAAATCCTCAAACTCAAACAAGGTTTGCCTGCCGCAAATTGCAGGGGAGATTTGGGAAGGAATTTGCTACCAGAAAAGTGGTAGCAGGCTGGATGTTAAATATTTGGGGTGGAGGTCTATAGTGGGGAGGTACTCCAGGTCTGTAGTGGGGGGGTGCTGTCTTTAGCACTGAGCTGGGGCAGGGCTGCTACGGACTGTAGGAAATAATTATAGCCAGGTAATTATAGAACCTTTTCCAAAAGAAATCCCTTCAGAGAGGCTTTTCCCTCCATGGAAGCACAGATGTTTGCCACCCTGCCCAGCCCCTCCAGTGCCCAGCACCCCAAATACCCAGCCCCATCCCTCCCTGGTGCTTCTCCAGCCTCTAACCTGTCCCGACCAGGGAACCCTCGTGCTGGCAAAGCAAATGGAACAGTTCAGCCCATTTCTCTCCTCCTCACTTCTCTTTTGTGGTTGTTGCAATGAGAAATTGTTCACAGGGAGCCCTCTGCTACCAGAAGTTCTCCTGGCAGTCTAGAAATTAGGGAAGGGGATAAATTCTGCCCGTGTGAGCTTCTGGGGTCTTCCTGCCACCTTTCCCAGTGAAGGAAGGGAAATGTTTCAAGTCATTGCCCTGGGGAGCATCCCAGGAGAAGCCTCTGGGTCTGGGGTCTTGCTATGTGTTCTGTCGGCCACCAGCTAAAGCTGTGCCCAGTCCCCAGACTCAAACTTCCTCTGCTAGTCAAAGAGCAAAGAAATGCAAGACTTTAAATGTCCCATTACTGGAGTAATGAGCCTGGGAGTAGTGTTTCCTTAGTCTCCCCAAAGAGAGATGGAAAGTATTGCTGGCACTGAAGAAGCCCCCTTCTCCCTCACTCTGCTTTGCATGTTCAATATTATTCTTTTTTTTCCTTTTCCTTTTTTTTCTTAAATAAACTGTCAGCACAGCATGGTCCCAAGCACTGCCTCAGCTGCTGCATCAATTTAAACTTCTGCTTTTCTGTTAAAAGCTCCCAGTGTCTCCCTGTGAAGGTGTTTTCCATGGAGGTGGGCAGGGGAAGGGGACTGGAGGGCTATGGGACAGGAGCCCTGCCCGGCCATGGTAGGCAGGGGCTCTGATGGAAATGATTACATCTTAATCCCACCCTGGAAAAACTCTCCTGCCTGCCCAGTTTCCATCTCTCGTGGTTTCAGAGCTGGTTCATGCCCCTGTGGCAGCACTAGGCAGATCTCCCCCTGGCAAATAGGGTGGTAGTTGTGGCACATAAGAAATCCCCTCTACCCAAGCCTGAAAGGTAAAAATCTCCACAAAAATACTTTTAACCCCAGAGAGGGGTAACAGTCCTGGTTCTCAGTGGGACTGTGCCCACAGTGGAGCAGGGCGAGAAGGGACTGGGAATCCAATGCCTTCAGACACCAGGGGAGTAAGCATTAATTGAGCTGTATTAATGAGCCAGCAGCCAGAAGAGAAAAGCTTTTAGTATGGGAGTGGGGCAGCCCCGGAATGCTGAGCAGCATCGGGATGGGGACTCTACAAAACCCACGGGCTGGGAAAGCAGCAGAACCCCCGCCCTCCCCAAATCAAAATACATATATATATTTAAAAGAAAGCACAGGCATTGCAATGAAATAGCTATATGTGGTTTGAAATCCCCGGCTCAGCTCATGCCAAAGGAATTTCCAGGCCTGGTTTAGATCTGATTCAGCAAAGCTTTTATAACGGTGTGGGGGGTGTTCAGAGGAGCCAGGGTTGCGGTGAGTGCTGGGGTACCACAGTCCCTGCCTGGCCAGGGTGCTCAGGCTGGGCCCTCCATCGGGAGCCCTGAGGTGGGAGAGGTGGGCATGAGAGCTTGGGGCTGCCTAAAAAGCTTTTGTTTTGTTTTTCCAGCCTCAGTCCTGGAGAAAAGAAAGCTGGTGCCCTCCTGGGGAGGGATGTGCTCAGTGCTTGTGGCTCTTGCCCCGACTTCAACCCAATTTATGGGCCCAGTGGGATCCAGAATCAGCCCCAGGGGTGATCATGCTCCCCCAGGTTTCATGAAATCACTGGATTGCATGGAGGGAGAGATTTTGTCTGCCAGCACAACCCTTTCTAGCCACCAAAGAATCCCTAGAGTGGGGTGGCTCCTCTGGGAACCAGGCACATCCCCAGCCCTGCTCTGCTGTCGGGGTCTCTGGCAGCAGGAGGAACAACCCCCCTACACACACCCTATCCTCCCAGAGTGAATAATTCAGACAAAACAGAGGGAAATGGTGAAAGTTGTGGTGTCCCAGTGCCAGGCACTGGAGATGATGGGTTCTTTAGGCAGAAGTAGGAAGAAAAACAAGCAGTGTAGGCAATTATCTCCCCCATGAGTCACTCAGGACTAGGAATTTTTTTTCCATGGCTAAGATTTCCCAGAAAGTGGTGAGCTGTCTGTCTGGGGGGGTATCTGTCTGGGAGTGGGGGGAGTGTCTGTCCAGGGATGGGTGAAGCAAAGCCAGCTGTGATCCAGGATCTCTGTGAAAGTCCTAAAGCTTTAGAGTCAGAGAGGGGTCTGGGGGTGTTCTCTCCATCCATACCCGGGGATGTGGAGCCCCCCAAACCCCACAGACTCTCCTCCATCCTTCAGCTCCCAACAACGGCTGCATTTAATCATCAGTTTAAATAAACCTTTTGCCTACAGGGGTACAAGATAGGGGTGACATGGACCAGCAGGGGCTTCAGAATCAGTCCTAGGAAGGAAAATCTTTGTTGGATTTGTTGGATATTTGGATACTTCCACCCATGCATGGATTCTCTACGCTTCTAATGGAAGGTGTCCCTGTCCATGGCAGGGGGGTAGAACAAGATGACCTTCAAGGTTCTTTCCAACTCAAACTATTCTGTGATTTTATGATCCCTGAGGCATCCTGGCCTCAGCTCCCTCTGGCCAGGAAGGGTTATCCCGGGACGGCGGCACAGCTCCGTAACCCGGGGGAGTTCCGCAGATGGAGATGCCGCTGCTTTGATCAGGCTCTTCAGAAGCTTGATTTAAAGCTTGCAAGCCTCTTCCGAAACACTTTTGAGCCTAATTATTTTTCAAGATGAAAGGGAGCAGAAGAACCCCAAACCCTGCTCTTTCCTCCTCAGTGTTAAGGTAAAGGCTTCAGCCAGCTCCGTGTGGAGCAGATGCCCCACGGCCCGTGGCTCTGGCCAGGGGCTGTGTCCAGCGTCCCCACAGTGCCAGCACCACCCATGCATTGCAGATCCCGACTCTCCCCCCTCTTTCTTTCCTAATTGTCTTCCATTTCAAGATTATTGAGGAGTAATTGCATTACGAAAGACAGCTCCAATGTGGCATTAAGGAGCGCTCTCCCCGCCTGCACAGCACCGAAGGTCCCAGCCCCGGCGGTAATGGAGCTTACCGCAAGCACTCAGGGAAAGAGCTCCAGCACTTCAGCTAAAACACTTATTTGTTTTGAGCACATCCTGAGTTTCTGAATCTCTTCCCTCCTTTCAAGGCTGACATTTGCCAAGAGCGCACCTGGGGCAATGCAAAGGGGGTGGCTGAGCTGCAGGGCTGTTGGTTGTGCTGTGGGACAGCACCACGTGCCTATGGGATGTATGGCATTCCTCTCGCCATGCCCCAGCTGGACAGAACAAACCATTGCTGGAGACAAACTAGGTCTTTGCAGGAGGCAGAGCAAAGGGAATGAGTGCAGCAAAATATGTGCAAGGAGGATGCACAGCAATACTGCAGCCTCGCTTCCCCTCTCCCTTTCTACTCCCCTGCTCTGAAGAGGAGGAAACATCCCCATCCCACCTTGATCAGGAGCAGACCCTCTGGCACAGCCACCAAGGTCCTTTTGATTTGGAGCCAGGTTTCCTTTGCTACCTTGATCCCTGATCCCTTTCAGCTGCTGCCGCTGTCTGCCTTGTGGTTCTTTATCAAAGGCTGTCTTGAAACCCAGATAAAGGGTGGCGTATGCAGCAAGGCTCCCACCCTCACATGTAAGCACTCAGACCTGCTGTGGAGATCAGCCAGAGATCAGCAGAGCCCAGCTCTGCCCTGCCTGCCCAGAGCCCAACCTGCCCAAGGCAGCAATCGCAGCCATTGAATCTCCCCGAGACTGAGCACACCGAGCAATGATGTGCACAGCGCTGCCACACAGACATTACCCCGGCAAGGTGCTGCACAGAGCAGCAACACATCTCTCTGAAATGTGTGATCCTCAGGTGTGGGTCAAACACCTGGCATTTGGAGCCAAATCTGGAATATATTTTGGCTAGTGGCTGGGCTTGTCAGCATTGCAGATGGAGGAGTTGTTGTCACAAGCCTTGTGACAAATGTTCTCCTGAGGTTTTATGCGAAGATCTGAAAAGGCTCCAAGAACAAGCTCACCTTCAAGCTTGGACAAGGTCTGGATTTGGCACCATCCCTCTTGTTCCCATGCAACAGGCTAAGGAAAAGCTGGGCTGTCCCTGGGGGCTCTGCACCAGGTGTGGTGTTCCTGCAGGGAAAAGCTCTTCTGGGCAGAGTAGGAGCAAACCCAAACTGGCTTTGCAGCTGGGTAAACTGACGCAGGAGCAGACAGGGACTTGTCCCAGATCACCCTGCAAACCTGTCTTCCTCTGCTGATGCTCCTGTCTATCTCTCACCCTTTTAACTGCCAGAGCCGTTTCACACCCTTGGGTCCCACTACAGCCAGCAATGCCAAGTGATAATGATTTATTATTATTATTATTACTCCTGCTATTATTATTGCTGCCTAGATAATCCCCTGTCAGAATATAAATGTGCCTTCCCTTCCAGCATGAGAGTGTCCTGCTTAATGATGTTGTTTTCCTCTCACTGGTACCTTCAGCTCTGACATATCGAGCGTTAATGGCACCAGGAGAGCTTTGGCTACGCTGCTTCTTCAGAAGACAGGTCATTATAGCATCAGCCATCCTGGTACGAGCACTGCTCTGCCCTCCTCCTTTATTAAGATTTGCCTTTCCTTGATTAAATTAGCTTGAGCGGCCAGCTTCCGCGGGAGGGATGGATGCCTCCATTATCGCCTACTCCTTCTGAAAAGGATGGGGGGAAAAAAATACAACGTGGCCCGGGATAATTGAATGAAAATTTAATGAGCACTTGCGAGAACACGTTAAGAGAAATGCCAATCGATAGAAAACTGATTTCCTGTTTTTAGCACCAAATGGACTCGTGCTGGAGAAGTCATTCCCTTCCACCTGTAGCAGGAGTGAGAGGAAAGGCTGGAGCAGGCAGCCTGCCCCGCTGGCAAACACGGCTGCAAACCTGGGACACAGAGGCAGAATTAAGTTATTAACACACTGTTAATCACCTTGCAAATGAATATCCTGCCTGGTGCCTTACTCTGGGCAGAGCAGGTGGCTGTTGTAGGAGGAATAACAGCTTCTGACTACAGAAGAACATGAATGGAGGCTGAGCGGCCGCCACCCCCCAGCTGTATTTCTCAGCTCGGTTTAACTCTTCAGCACTATCCAGCTGGTGAACTGCTGGGTACAGACTGTCTGACTGATGCAGCCATGCCCCAGTGGGGATGAAGATGATCCCATCACTTTCAAAGCTCTCACATGAGTAGCTCACTTCAGAGGTCCAGCCCCCCGGGTCACACACACTCCCCACCCCAGAGGCACTGGGGGGGAACTTTCCTGTGTCGCAATTGCCTCCCTGGCTGACCTCAGATACATCCCAGGGCAAGATTTGCAGAGGCGCACCATGCCAAGTTTGGAAAGATAGCACATATCCCAGCCAGGTGTTCCCAAGGCACCTCAGCTCCCCCAGCCTGGGTTTTCCCAGGAGCTCAGCCCAGCACCTTCCCCAGTTTAAAACCATGGCAGCTTAATCCTCGATGAAACTGCAATGCTTTTGCTCTTGGGGCCAAAGGCATCCTCAGTAGTGACCCACAAAGGTCACTGGAGAAGCTCCAGTTCAGTCCTGTGGACAATTTCTCAGTAAAACTGGTCAATAAAATACAGAGTACAGCTACCTGAGAAGAAGAGTGTAGTTTGCAGGTCTCTGCCTGCTGCTGTTAGAAAATGTTTTTTTTCTTTCTGGTGAAAAAGCATAAGGTTGCACAAATGCTCCACTTTATTAACTAAAAGATTCCCCATGTGGGGCTCTTGGCATGCAGTGGGGGCATCTCCCTCCCAGCACCCCCACAGCTGGGAACACACCATGGCTCCTCACTCCTGCAAATCGAGATCCTGCAAACTCAGGCCACTTTTCCACTTTGTATTTCCACCTTTCCAAGAACAAAGGCTCTGAGCAGCCATCCTGGCAGGAGAGTAACCAGGCTGCCCCACACTACGAGACTGTCCCCGTGTCCCCAGATAGCCCTGGAGCCCTGTGGAGAGGCCTTTGGACACACTGACACTCTCATGTGCACGTCCTACAGCCCATGTCTAGCTCATGTCTGAGCTCCACTGTGCCCGGGAAAGCTTTGGTTTCACCCCAGATGCCCTGAGCAGGAGGGTGGTGGGGGGACCCCCGGGAACCCCCACCCTCCCACAGCTACCCTGCACAAAGCAGCCCATTCTCGGCAGCTCCCAGCCCTGCTCCACAGCAGTAAATATTGCATTAGCTGTGGTGGGCCAGGGCTCCGGGCCCTTTTCCAGCTTGGCAGGCTCCTCTCAGCCGGCCAGCAGAAGAAACAGGGATTATGTGAGCTGGGCACAGAGTGAGAGGGGCAGAAAGCAGCTCTGGGGGAGCAAGAAGTGCTGCCAGGGCAGTGATGGGTCATCTCTATCCTGCTTTCTGAGCTGTGATGCCTGACAATACCCTTGTGCCACATGTGGCTTTGGTGGAGTCACAGATTTCCCTTTGGGGGAAAAAAAAAACGGAAAAATATAGTGATTTTTGGACTGAAGGATTTGGGAATCAGAGTCAAAAAGCTTCCAGTGTCGATCTGAAAAGGGCTTTTCCGCTCCCAGGCGATGCTCTGGGGTTTTGCCGTCATGATTTTGAAACTTTCTGGAATTTGTCGGGTTTTGTTTCTGCTTGCTGGGAAAGGTCACGGCTTCCCGGGCAGGGAGGGAGAGCTCTGCTTTCTGGCACGGCCCTTTGTGCCCAGCCTGCCCTGGTTGGGAGCCTGGCTGCCCCAGAGCACCCGCTGAGGAAGTCTGGGGCAAGGGGAACCTGGGGAGACAAGACAGAGGCATTAACAGATCACTCCACGTACAAAACCTGCATGCAGAATCCAATTATAATGGGGTGAAATAAATCCAAGGTGGTCCTTCCAAAACTGCCTGGCTAAGTGAGTTCCCGGTCCTGACTCTGGCGTTTCCCCTCCATCCTGTGCACAACAGGCCTTTTGTTAAATTTCACATCCTGAAAGAATTTAATAGCATTTTTATTTTTAATCCATCACATGTGTTTTGTTTGGACTAATCCAACGGGGCTCCGCTCACAAGCAGCTCTTTTCCAACATCACTAAATTTCTCAAGGCTTAACCTGTTGACAAGGACAGGACGTGTTGAGCCTGTGTTATGCAAGCATCGTTAGGTGCACAAGGACTTGAGCCCGTCAGCAGATGGAGTGGTCAGGGAGTTTTGCCGAGGATGGCAGGAGAAGTGGATCCCTGCACGGAGGGGAACTGTCCCCCCTTTCTATTGAAGGCGACTTCAGGGCTGCTCAGCAGCTTGCAGGGATTTTGCACCGCCTGGTGCTTCTGCAAACCAGACTCTGGGGTTTTGCTGGGGAGGAACTGGTGCTCCCGTTGCCCAGATGAAGGGCTGAGCTTGGAACTATGGAAAGCAGCAACACTGATGTCCCTTAATTGCTGTAATTCAATTAAGCCCTGCAGTGGGTGCAGCCAGGCAGGAAACCAGCCCATCTGCCATGAGCCCAGGGCGGCTATCTGCCACAAGACATTCAAGCACAGGTTTAACTTTAAGCCTGGTTTGAATATTATCTCTGCTTATAAAAGTGTTCACTCCTGCAGTGATGCATCCTCAGGTCCCGTTGCTGTTTTGCAGGGCTCAGGCAGGGGAAGGCTCATGTGCTGGGCAGCACAGCAGGGAGGAATGGCCTCAGCAGGGTTAGGAAAGGGCTGGGGAGCCTGCGGGTGTACACACACTGCAGATGCGCCTTTGAGCACATCTGGATCCTGTAATAATTTGGGCTGTGAAGAAAACGCGCCGACGCGAGCTCACACCCCCGTGAAGCGCCTTTGTGTGATCCCTCAGAAGTGCCTGATTCCCAATCTGCGGAGTGCTGCTCTAATGAACTCCAGACGTTGTTTTGAATGTCAGATCCATTTCAGTTGCTGCTGCAGAAGATGCCCCTCTCCCCATCCCTGTGCAGGAGCAGGAAGCAGGCAGGGCTGGGATGGCAGGGCTGGGAGATCCCTGCGGGCTGGATGCCAGGGCTGCCCGCCTCGGAGAGGCAGTATCCATGGGCTAAAGCTGGATGGCAGCTTTCAAGGGACAATAGCACAGTGAGAAGCCCCACTTGAGACACTCCTTGCTCAAGAGAAGCACAGCCAAGAAACCGCCAGCACGTCGGGTTTTATCGCTGCAGGGCTCAGCCGTCAGCCTCCGGCACGGCTGCAGTCAGCACGCCTGGCTGCCCCTTGGGTCACGTCTGCACGCTGGGCTCTCCTGGGCTTGGGTTTGAGCTGCGAGTTTGTAAGGGGCACCATATTGTCCTGTGATCATTATTTCTATGTGCAGGTGACCATTTGGTTTAAATCCAAGCTAGGAAACGAGGTCATTACAGCACATTCCCTCCCGGGCAGGCAGCCGGCTGCTGCTGGGGCCATGAATGGAGTGAGTGCATTTTATAAAGATCCTATTTTTTTAACTCCTTGGTGACAAATAACCAAATTTCCCTCCTTGCAGTTGGTGCTGGCAGCAGGGGGTGCTGGGTACAGGGTTGTCCTGGCTGTGGGAGGACACAGCTTTGTAAGAACTCTGGACTTGATGGACGGTTGAGCTTCTGAGCATCGTGGTGAGTGTCCATCCCCAACTGCCAGGGTCTGGAGGCCTCTGAAGATTTGCTTTGATCAAAATATGAAACCAAAGTCAGAATACACTCTCACATGCTCAAGTTTGGTCTGTAACACAAGGCAAGGCCTGGGAAACCTTCTTTCTCAAAGCTCTGAGACCCATTGAGGGCAAACCAAGGCCATCAGCACCCCCAGAAACACACCTGCCAAAAGGGACAGCAGGATGTGTCCCTACCAGCAGCAAGGAACAAGGGACAGTAGCTTTACTATTTACCAGTCCTTAACAGAGCAGCTCCTTGAGGCTTTCAGGAGATCTGGAAGGATGCCTTGACCCTGAGGTCCTACAACAGTCACCTGGTAGCAGTCAGTGGGTGCCCTGCATTTATTTATCCCCCTCCACAAAATGCCTGAGCAGCTCATGCCAAACCACTGCGGCCCCCTCATTGAATCAACATCTGCCTGGCATGGCAGGGCTTGGAGATCACCTGGTAGATCAGCTCAGGGTGGATTCTGTGTTTGGGTTATGTTTGATACTGGAGTCAAAATTAATCATCTGACAAATCCAGGCTTTGTCACAGATTTGCAATAAAGCCCCAAACTGGAGGAAAATTCTGTGCTGGGTGGAGTCCAAGGGTGCTGCGTCGCACAGGGATCATGTTCAACTAATGGATTTATTTTGTCCCTGGGAACTGGATCCCTCCAAGCTAGCTCCCGGGCTGGGGCGGCACCAACCCCAGCCACTCCCTGAGAATAAACCTGCCTGGATAAACCATGAAGAACCAGGAGACAAACATCTCATTCACCAGCTCTTCTGGAAAAGTCATCGGGATAACAGCTGTTGCCAAAGCCACTGCAGCAAAGGCATCTCTCTGCGGCACACAGGAGCAGGCAAGGATGAGCCTGGGGGTCAGGGTGACCCGGGGAGGAGATGGCAATGATAGGGCTCAGCAGGGTGCTCTGTTTGCTGTGTGGCCGTGGGAAACCTCCCAGTGTGGCCTTCATCTCAATGGGGAAATCTCTCTGCGTGGTGCTTTGGCCCCTTGCCCGTAGGAAAGGACAGCAGTGCTTCTGCAGGCAGTTTCAAGGACAAACTGAGGCTTTGTGTGTGGAAGTAGACTTTAGTGTGGGGAAAAAGGGATTGAAGAATGGCTAGTGAAAGCAGGGAGGGGACTGAGGCCGCTTTGTGCCCTGGCAGGCCTGCCCAGATCACACTGGGGACATGGTGCTGGGAACATATTGGGAGCACATTGGAGAGATGAGCTGTGCTGGCTGGCTGCTCTGGGACAGACCTTGCTCAGCCTTTTTCCTGCTTTGCAAGGGAGAGCTGCCATCCATGCATGCACTCCCCTGTGCCCTGTGCCCTTGTGCCCTGCCATGCTCACATGCCCCCCTTGCATGGCATGCCAGGATCCACCTCTGACCAACACAGTGCTCTCATCCCTGCTTTTTGTGGGGTGATTTCTCATTTATACCACTTCTTCAGCCCAGATCTCAAAGTACTGCAGATTTAGGCCTGGCTGACTCAGGGCAGCCTGCTTAATTTAACAGCTCTCAGTTTTAGAAGGAAAGGGTCACTTGCTGTCATGCAGTTGAGTCCAGAGCTGCCCCAGGGCAGGAAGGTCCATGTGAGGCAAGAAGGGATGTGGTCCAGGATGGGACACTGCCAGGGATGCTGCACTCCAGTGCTTCCTTAGCTTTGTCCTCTATTGTATCTGAAATAAAAACTTCCTCACCAGGGAGAAGCATCCCCCAAAACATCTGACCTGCTGCTGCCTTTCCTACTGGAAAATCCCCGTCCCGCAAGTTGAGCCCACTCAGGTGCAGCCTCTGCAGAACAGCATCCTGTGGAGGAAGTATGGGATCCAGATGCCAGGGGTAGGGTTTGATTTGCTTTCAATATAAGACGTACGAAAAGGTCCAAGCAGAGACTATTTATTGATTTTAATGAAAATAATATGTTGCCTTGAAATAAGGATGTTAATTAAAAGGCACCCGCTGCTGTTTATCGCTGGCTGGGTCTCTGGCAGCAGTAAAGAGAGAAACGAGTGGGGGAACTCATGCCAAAACCTCCCCGCAGGGAAGGTGGATGGTGCTGGGAGTGGGATGCAGGGCTGGAGCATTCCTGCTCATCTCTGCTCTGAGGGAGTCACTCTGAAAATAAACTCTTATGAAAGCTGGGCCTGGCAAGCAATGGAAAAGGGGGACTGAAACCCAGGCTCTGCTCTGGCCAGCCCTGCCACTCACAGCACGTGGGTCTGGGTGAATCCCACCCCAGCTCCCCTGTTTACTTAATAATTTCACACAATAGCATCCTTTAGAGAGATAGAATTTTTGTTTTCCTTCTCCTCATTAGGAATGAGACCACTACGCAGACAAAGAGGCACCATGCACATAAAAACTTGCTACATCTTGCCTAGAGGCAGCAAATTTAAAAGCAAAATTGAATTCTTAAGGCCTCATGGAAAGTGACTGAACCTGCCATGCAAGGTCTGCTGGCACAAAGGCAGGGACGCTAAATAAAAACCCCTGGGTGAGTACTACAACCTTCTGATATAGATCCAGCAAGCAAAGGCACTGGGCTCGGAGGTGGGGAAGAGCTTCTGAGACATTTTTTTCTTGTCTGGAAAAAAGGATGATTACGGCTCAAGAAGTGTTCAGCTAGTGAAGCATCCTGCTTGACTGCCAATAGTTCCCCCCATGCGCTGGCTTGCTGGGGTTTCTGTTCTTCCCCAGTTCCTGGCCCTGCACAGCATCTCCTCCCTCTGCAAAACCCTCTGGGTAGTTTGGAGGTTTATAGGTTGATTTTTACTCCCAGCCATTGAGCGTTGCCCTTGCCTTCCTCCTCCAGAGTTACTTTCTGGTGATGTATCAAACACTGTTCTCGGTGTAAGATTTAGTGTCCGCTTCCATCCCTCAGAACTTGGATCTCCTCTCCTTTCCACCCTCCTTTTCTCATACAACCCACTTAGACACCAAAAACCCCAACTTCCACTGCAGGGAAGTGGGTGTGTGAGCTCAGGACTGGGCTCCTCAGCTGCCCACAGAAGGGCTCACCCCGCTGCCCCCAGCACTCTCCAAGAATGTGGGCTGATGCTGAGAATGCCAAAATCTATAGGGAAAATATATTGGGTTGCTTTATTAAGAAATAATCTATTAAGAGAGCTTCCGTAGGCTTTAACCTGCTTAATACAGAGCTTGGGGCTAAAAGCAATGTCAAAGCTAAGACCAATCTATTACTGGAGGTAATTCCTACAATGTTCTACTCAGTTGCTGGTATGAGATGTTCAGAAGTCTTCCAGAGGCTTTTGAAACATCCAAGTTGTTTTCTCCTCTCTCTTTCCATATTAATTCTCACGCAGCACATCTCTGGCTGTGTTCTGGGAGCGCCCTGTGTGTCCCCCCGTGCTCAGGGAAGGCAGGAGCAGGCAGGGACATGCACAACGTGCCCATGCAGAGGTGGAGCCCGGGGTCCGTACGGGCTAAGTTTAAATGATGCTCGGGGGACTTTGCAACCAACAATTAGACATGTTTACTCATGTATTTGCCCAAGGTGCCTCTCTGAGCTCCCAGTAAACAGCATCAAGAGCTACCTTTCCTCTACGGAGACTTCCCAGGGCAGATCCTGACTTCCCCAAGGCCCGTGGTGGTGAGGGCCACGTTACTGCAGTGTGTGGCAGCAGGATGGCCGGGTCTGGCTCATCAGGTGGTGGCAGGTTTGTATAGATGGTGAAGAAAGTGAGAGTGCAGCCGTTCACCTGTATCGACCCCGCTTCTTGCCAGGCTCTACCACATCAAACAGCCTGTGGGGATTACTCAAAATTCGAGCTGAGCTGCGTGAGGCGGCGGGCAGGCTTTGCAGGGCTGGTCTCGCAGCCTGCCCACGGGCACGCCGAAAACAAATGCATTCAAACATTTGGTTAGAAAATGGTTTGGAATTTTTTTTTTAGGGTTGTTTTCTCTATNTTCCTCAATGAGAGATCTAAAGCATGTTTAAAAAAAAAAAAACAACCCAACCAAAACACGTCTGTTGTTTTAATCAGGGCTTGGTTTCACAAGACATAGCTGGTCTGGTCTGTGATGCAACTGAGTCTCTTCTTCCAAGTCACACACATGGATTTTTATATTTCTTCTGAGATCCTCTACCAGGCTGGCAAAGCTGGTACCTGCACCCTTAGATTCCCCCAGGGACCTCTGTTGCTGTATGTCTGTGAGCACGTAATGTCCCGACACGATAAGCAGGATTTCTTACCTTAATTTGTTCCTCTCCAGCACTGATCAAGGCACTTGCTGTTCTAATCTAAACTAGAAGCCACTGCAGTCAGCTGCCCACCAGGGTTGGGGTGCATTAGCAACCAAAGTGCCAAGGGATTTAGGAGCCAAGGCGCTGTGGCTGCTCGTGCTGGTGGCCAAACACAGCTTGCCTCCTCCCTGGCTTAGTCCCTGTTGTGTGAAGCATCTGTGCGTGTGTGGGGAGGGTTAAAGAGTGATTTATTTTGCCTGTGGGAAGGTGGAGAGCTGCAGCCATGGGGATTTCTGATATAAAACAGCAATCGATTTTTATCTGAGGGTAAAACCCAGCCAGAAACCAGGGCACGCTGTGGTGTACGGGCACAGCCAGCATGGTTTGCCTGCTCTGGGAGAGCCTGGGTGAATAATGCACCAGTGAGAGGCTGCAGGGCTGGCTGAGAGCCTGCAAAGGCAGGCAGCACTGGAAGCCTGGCAGGAGGATGATGGAGCAAAGGGCAGAGCTGGTTCCTCTTCCAGCAATGAAGCCCAGGCAGTTTCAGATGCAGAGCTGCTGGTTGAGTTTTTCTTCCTTGCATTTAACACAAATAAAGAGCTCACAATCCTGGTTTGCTCCAGGATTTCCCCCCTCCCCTCCAAGAAAAAATCCCCCCCCCCAACTGTGAAGTGAGTGGGCATATTTATGAACTGTGAGAACATCAACCACAATGTTATTTTTAAGTTTGTTTTTGATGAGCAGCTCTGGCTTTTCCACGACATAAATCAGCTGCTGAGTTGTGTTCAGCTGCAAGGTTACTTTTTTGATCTGAAGGTGATATTTCCAGCACTGGGAAACACCTGGAGAAGGCTTACGTCCTGCGGAAAATCGTGCTGGGCTCTTCCCATCTGCAGCCAGGATCATTTGCCACGTGTTATCATTTAGAAACGAGCTCTTTTCATTTGGCCAGGCAGGAAAAGCGGGTGGAAAATATCGCAGACTCACACAGCCTTTCCCTCCTTGCCTTGTATCCTGTATCTCTTGGGGGAAATAGGGCAGCAGACTAACACAGGGTCCTCTGTAACATTTGGCAGCCCAGATCCAGCCCACGAGCCACCAGAGAGCTGCTGCTGATTGTCCAAAACAAATGTGAGCTGCCCAGTTAGCTCCAGTGGGCACTACTTCTGAACCTCCTGGGAAGTGTGAGGACAACCTTGCTCCCTCTCTGTCCAATGGGCTCAAGCTCTTATTGCACAGATTTCCGCCTTCACTAGAGAATCATTAAATTTTCAACGTCTCCAAATATCAGCTCTCAAAATCTGCCTCCCTCCAAAGCATGAAAAATGTATCCCTGGCCTTACTATGAAAAAAAATGTACAGCACAGAAAATATTAAACCTGTTTCTTGTATTATAGGTGTTTTCCAGACTATGGCTTTCCTTCCAACACATGGCTAACACTGCTCACATGGGCACCTGCTTCCCTTGTACCAAACCCAGAACTTCCCTTATGCAAAGGAAAAATGAACTCTAGAATTGATTCCTGAGGGATGTGCAGCACCAGGGATGTCCCCTTGGGGGCCCTGCCCTCCCACCCAGCAGTGCAGTGGGCTTGGACCCAGGGTCCCTGTGGGAAGGGGGAGCTGGCATCTCATCAACTGCAGGACTCACTTATGGATCTTGGAGCAGGGATTGTCTTTCTATTTCAGAAGCCTAGAAGTCAACACAGAGCAGTCTAAGGAGTCTCTGGGGTCTGAAGCGGAGACTTCATTAGGAGTAAAATGCACTTTTACCCTGTGGAGTTTTAGAAATGTGCTGTTTGATTGCAGGGATGAGCAGGGCCTGAAAGCACAAATGCAAGTGCGTGTGCTTGTGTGTGTAGAGAGGTTTGTAATCCAGAGGGCAGCTCTTCCCAGACTGGTGTCACCCGGTGCTGAACCACAAGCTTTGAGGGAGCAGCTTTGGTGAAGGGATACAAGATGCTGTATGAAAGGGATGGTGTCAAAACTTTAGGCCCTGAACCCAACACCAAAGCAAATGCACTGGCAGATTCTCAGCTGAGATTTGTGGGGGTTCTTAGAGTCACAAAACCCCACGGGTTATCAAACACCTCTTCACATTCCCCTCCTGCCATGGAGGGGGACCAGGCATGCTGCATCGTCTTCATGTGGCAAGTCATGTGCTGCCACCACCCCCGAGCTCAGCAGAGGCAGTGGGGTGAGAGAGCGTGGCCTTGCAGGGAGGCTGGATGTGCCACAGTGAGGCAGGAGAGTGAGGAGCACACACCTCTGTGCCCTCTCCTACCAGACATCCCACACCCTGCAGATGGGTGTGCTGCTGCTCACTGCACCTTTGGATGCTTTGGGACAGGGTAGTGAGCAGCCATTGCTACAGGAGGGCTTCTTTGGGATGGCTGGGGGCAAACAAATGGAATATTTCCTTGTCAGTCTGCTTGAGAGTTAATCCAAGTTGCCCTTTGCATGCTGGAAGGGGAAAGGCACCAGCTCCATGTGGTTGACATGACCAGGGAGGAGGATGCAGCAGTGCAGGGTAGGGTCTTCATTTAGACCCTGGCCCACAGGGCATAGGGAGGGAGGTGGTCACTGCTGGATGAAACAGATCTGCTGGAAGGATGGAGGAGGACCAAGAGGCATTAGCCATGGCTGTTTTTGTCATCAGACCTTGATTTGAATACAACCACCACCACAGCAGCAGGAGGGTAAGGATCTAGTCGATCTAGAGAGATCTAGAGAGCAGTTATGGTTCCCTGCATCACTTCTCATGCCTGCTGCCCACCAGGAGCTCAGGTCTCTTCTGCCCAGGCCCTGCAGTCCACTGCACCCCCAAAAGGGTCCCTGTCCCATCCACACGAGGCCACCACAATGAGATCTGCAGGGCTGGTGCTGATGCCCAGTCTTCACTGCCCAGTCCTTACCCTGCTGAGAGCTGTGCTGGCACCCTCCTAGAAAGCATAAGGTTTTCTAACTTGGAGTAAGCTGTTACTGGTGTAAATCCTGCCCAGAGCTGTTGCAGGACTAGGCAGGCACAGAGAGACCACGACAGCCCTGATTGCCTGAGGAAAAGTGGGCTGTCAACGGGACAGCCCATGACTGGAGTGTGAGGCTGTTCCCCCATCCATCCCTGTGTGCCCCAAAGGCAGGTGGGGAAGCTTGGGAAGGGCCATGAGGAATGGCCTCAGTGCTCCATGCTGTGCCCCAGTCAGGCCCTCCTCCTAATTTAAAACATTCTGTGAATGGTCAGATCCTCCAAGAGGGGCAGGGATGGTTGGGCACTCTGCCCTCGCCATCGGGGAAGAAGCAATGCAGGACCTGCTACGTTGGCTCCGTGCCACTCCATCCTCGGCCAGCTTTGCCTCGCCTGGGGTCAGCCGCGAGGAGCTGTGGTGGCCTGGGCACCGGGCACGCCGCTCCCCAGCGCCGGCCTCGCCAGCAGCGCTGCGTGCCAAGGCGCCCCGTTCGAGGCAGAAGAGGAAGCAAAAGCGGATTTGCATGCCACGGCTACACCCTGCCTCAACCAAATTACCAACAGATGAGCACCGGCGCACCTCCTGCCTGTTCCCTAATTTATGGCAGGAGAAGCAGGGAGGGGAAGGTGAGGGGGAGTAGGGGAGGGAGCAACAAACATGGCCATTATACATGCAAATACAGCACTTCGTGCTCCTCCAATGCTTTCCCTCTGAGCACCCCCCTGTATTTTCCCATCACTGGCAAACCGGTCGCTGTCCTTCGCGTTTCGGGGAGCAAAGGACTTCGGGGGGAGAAGGGCAGCCGGTGCGGTCTCATGGTGCTGGATGTCTCCATCCCTGCTCCTGCCCGGCCGGACCTGCCTGGCCCCGGGGCTGTGTTTGGGTAGAGCCGCTGCCCACACCTGCCTGCACGGCCGGCTGGGAGCCACGGGGCTCGCCCGAGGCCACTCTCTGTGTCTGGGACGGAGAACAAAGTCGGTGCTTCACCTCCCCACCGACCCGCGCAGACTTCCTACTTGGAGCATTTACCAGTTTTCCAAGGCAGCTTCCCATAGGGACAAGCCAAACAGAAACTCCTGTGAGGCTGCCCGTGCCCGCTGGGGCAGACACATCCTCCCCATTTATTTACCTGCTGGAGCTGCTGCCTCCAACGAGTCCAGCTACGAAACGGGATGTGCCGACACCCTGGAGCCCGTTCGAGAGGCACCCTCAGCTTTGGTACCTCTGGCCTCAGGTCGATGGTGCTGGAGAGGCTGAGGTTTGCCTGCCCCTGCAAACCGGGAGCAAACCTGCTGAACAACTTTGGTGTTAAAAGAGCGAGTCCGGGATGAGGCAGTGGGAGAGCAGGATCAGTCCGTTTGCAGCTCCTCCAGCAAGGTTCTGTAATGGAGCAGTCCTTTGTGCATAGCAGGAATGGAAACAACAGCCCTCAAGTCTGACCCCAGACAATTGTTTTCAGTGAAGAGGGCTGGGGAGGCAATTAATAATGTTTAAACAAAAGGAATAAAAAAAGCAATACTGTATCTAGAAATTCTTCTGAGGGCCAGAGCTGTGACAGAAAGATATATGCTTTGGCATTGCTGTCAGAATAAATGACCCTCCCGAGAGAAGGAGTTTTTCAGGCTCTTTCTGCCCCACTGGACACAATTTAAGAAATGCATTGCTGCTAAAAATCACTAATTTTAGCCGGAAGATGAATTGCATAGGGTCATGTTTTAACTCGTGTGCTGGAAGGACAGGGGATATATTATTAGAGAGCCAGAATGCAAACGGTAGTTTCTGATTAGAAGAGAACATCGTCAGCATTTCTCCAATTAGGCGTGGGCATCAAGTTCCCCGGCACGCAGAGGGGGCTGTTAGCAAACCTTTGGCTCCTCCGCTGGGAGCAGAGGAGCCGGCTGAGGAAATGCAGCCCAGCTCTTCAGAGCTGCTGTGGAGTTTCTCAGAAAGAGCCACCTCCTCGGCTCCAGCTGTCAGTGTGCTGCAGCCCTGCTGCCAAGGGACTCCCTCTAAGAATAAGAAAAGAGGGTGTTTTTCATATCTCCTTCCAGCTCTTGCCCTTGCAGGGAGGCTTTGCAGTGCCGGTTTCCTACGACATGGATGCTTATCCCCTGAGACGTGAACCCAGATCACCAAATTCATTTTGCAGAGACCACCAAACGGCCATCTGAGATCAATTAGCTTGTCATTACTCATCCCCATCAGATCTGAACTGCTGACCTACAAGTGAAAGTCCGTATATTTGTCTCCCAGCAATGTGCAGACCCATCCAGCTATCTAATGAGAAGAGCTTCCTCCGTAAACAAAGCCGAGGAGGTCGTGCTCTGGCCGTCCATCCCCTGCTCCAATTAGCTTGAACCCAAGGGCCAAGTTGAGCTCAGCGTGATGGAGAGGTAGGAGTCTCTGGGGCGTCCAGCTCTGTGACAACAGGCTGCTGACTGGAGCAGAATGGCTCCCATTAGTGACAATTTCAAACAATTTTAGCACTTGAGATGCCATTTTAGCTTTGCATTTGAATGGCTGCTTTGTTATTTTAAACTGCTATTCATAACTAGTTAGTAGTTGAAAGTATAGCCTTATTTATTGAAGGTACTGAATGTGCAGTCTGGAGGCAGTATTTATCGGGTCATGTGCTCTGGAAGTTCATTATTTAGATGAGGATATGTAACGTGGAAGGAGATACAGCTCTTTTAATTAAAGGAGCGTGAACTTGACTGAAGCATTTGCTGCTTGTGAAGGCTGTAATTATCATACATGATACAATTCTTCATTTAAATCTAAAAGATCCACAGCCCCTTTCCTCATTTAAATTTATGTGTTCTTGCATATCTGTTTTCTGATAGTGTATGGGGAGCCCTTTGAAACAGCATTAGTCCCAGCTTTGAATTACTTCAGGATGCCTGGGAGGCACCAGTAGGTTTTAGACCATGTGGGAGAGTTGCTCCAAGTTTCCAGAGTTTTCTGGCGTGTGTGGATGTTGCTGTACAGGTGTGGTGGGTGGTGTTTGGAAGTCTCATTGCATGGGTTTGGGAACACAGATACAGAGGATCATTTAGGTTGGGAAAGACATCTAAGACATGAAGTCTAGGCTGGAGAATCATTAGAGGGAGCATTTCTCTGCCACACTGGGGGGATTGCAGCTCCCACATCTCTGCTCCCAGCTCTGCAGGAGATGGTCTCCAGCAGCCAGCCCCTAAACCAGCTCAGGCTGTGAATCATCCCATCCATGCTCCTGAACGCACGGCTGCAGCTGGATCAGTGCCTCTGAAGAGCAAGACACTGCCAGCAGCACTGGGGCTGTCACTTGTGCCTTTCTGGTGTTGGAAATACAGCTGTGGGCACCAGCCTGCTCCGGGACATCTTCATGACAGCGGCTGCACAGGCAGACCACTGGCGTGACCCTTCCCTTGTGACTGTGTTGCTCTGAGCACAACTGTCAGCCTTGCTTAGAATTCACTGGGTTTGTTACTGTTTAATTTTTTGACCTAAATATAGACCAATTGTTTTTCCCTTAGAGTGATGGAGAATTTTATTGTGAGCTGCATTTTCCAAAACCTTCTCGAAAGGGTAAGGGCTATCAGGGAAGCAAGTACTGGCTCCAGTGGGTAATTTTGGATTTGTCTTAAGCTTTCCCTCTTTGGTGTGGGTGGGGTCCATTGTTGGTCCCCTTATTATTATTTTAATTAGAAATACCTGAAGGCAAATGGTAGCTGGATATGACACATGAGGCTGGCTTGGTGTTAGTGCTGTACAGCAGAAACCTAAGCAGTGCTGGTTTTTCTTTTAGAAACAATGTGCCTCTAACTAAACTGTTGGTATAAAGAGAAAGCTTTTTGGAAATTGCCACAGCTTGGAAAATAATTGGTTCTTTTTAAAAAATCCTAGAGTTAATCAAAACCGTACTCTTCATGATTAAGACTCTTTGAATGTTTTCTTTACTGTATCTTTAAATTCCAAATAAATCAATGCCTCCATGGAATTTTCAATTGACACAAATTTGTTCCACCTAAAATGAATAGTAAGTCTGAGAAAGCAATAGGAAATTGTTAATTCATCACTGCCTGCCTTCCCCTGCTATATTTTTCTCCTAATCAAAATGCAACCTGATATTCAATCCAAGGAAAACATTTCAAGGAGTCCATCATATGCCACAAGCTTCCAAACTTTTCTAAATCTGATAGCAAGAAAACATCATACATCTTAGTCATTAATGTACACTGTGAAAAGATAAATGTAAGGTTCAGTTTTTACCACAGTTGCAGCAACCTGTAACTGATGGCCTTTCCACAAGATTCATGAGCTGATGGAACAGCGGCAGAGGGGCATTTCAATATACTGTATTACAGTCTTGGGTTTCAATGTTTAAATGAGCAGAAAAAAATACCCCGTTTATCAGGCCGTGATTCAGAACAAATCTGAGGCACAAGCCTGGGGCTCATTCAGGTCAATGGCTTTTAGGCATGTGCTGAATAAATGTCTTCCTGAGCTGAGGCCGTACCCATCAGCACGGCGAGAGCACAAGTCATTGGGTACATATTGGCAATGTAAAGAAAGCAGCTGCTCTTGATCTCGTGTTTCTGCCTTTACAAGTCAGGATAAAGCTGTGCCTGACAAGCCAACCCCTTGGGGTTAGGACAATACATCTTGCAAGAAAATCCCAGAAGGGCAATGAAGCTTTGGAAGAAAAATTAGGCTGAAGCTTATGTTCCACTGCAACTGAAGCACCTCTGAGCTCTGTGCCAGGTGTGAGTGCCTTGCCTGTGCCAGGAGTGCCAGAAATGGTGAAGTGGTCCCTTCCTCACCTCCCAAGCCACCAGCAGCTGGAGCACCTTCTCTGGCCCAGATGACTTTTAAGAGCTGCTGCTGGCTTAGTCCCCCAAGGATCTGTAATTGTCTCTTTGAACACGTGCATCTCACAGGTGCTTGGCACTATATTTAAGTTACAGGTTCATCAGCAGAGAAACGGGAGCTCTGCTGGGGAACGCTTGTCATAGCAGAGGCTTCACGTGCTCAAAATAGAAATTAGGAAATCAAAAAGACAAAGAAACTATTCAAATAGTTTCTGAGTAGATAAACGGAAAATGCAGGAAAGTAGCAGTGTGAGCATTGCCTCTGCAAGGGTCCAAGAGTTTCTGAAAGCTTGGGGAACTAGGGAGAGGATAAAGGAAGGAAGAATTCAATGCTGGGCAGCTTTCACAAGCCAGTAAGTGAATACTTGATGGGAACATAACTAGCTGCTACTGCAGATGGAGGCTGTGACTTGGGGTCTTTGAATTGCAGTTGCTGCTTTGCTCTAGTTCATTTTATGCAGCTGAGCTGGAAAATAAACTACTCCTCAGTTTCTCTGCCTCTGCTCTCAGGATTTGGGGTGTTCATTTAGCTGTCAATGAAGGGTTCTCTGAAGTCTTTGAAGAGAAAGCGGGAGGGAAAAAAGCAAGGACTTAGTGCAACTGCTGATAAAGACAAAGTTCTGAATTTTAGGCTCCTTTTAATCTTTCAGCAGTCATGTGCTCCCTGGATACGTGTGTTTTCTTACAGAGCAAAGCATAATCAGCTTTACATCCTGCATTGCCACAAGCACTTCCTCTTCAGTTCAAAGGCAGTGCAGAGGGATAGAGATGGAAAGACCCATCTTCATGTCCATATTCATGCCCACCTCTGCTTTGACTCTATTTCAAACCTGGCATCTTGCACTTGGCAACTCATGATCCTGTTTTCTCACTTCTGTGTTGTGGCAATGTCGCTTTCCTTGGAGAAAAGTTCTTGTTTGTCATTAAATACCGGTGTTTGAGAAACAAAGTGGAGGAGGATGGTACTTCCAAACCAAGGGCATCAGCATGTTTTTAACAGCCTGCCTTCGTGCTTGGGACTGCAGCAAGTTACCCGAGGTACTCAGTTTTGCCTATGTAAACATAAAAAAAAGGTGGATTACAGGCAGCTTCAGAGGCGAACGTGCAGACCTGACTTTCAAAGCACTTTGCACGCCCTTCACATAAAGAGGAGGGAAAGCTGGTGTGCAGACAGGAGCCGTGGGAGCAAGGAGCTCCCAAGCAGTGAGTTCAATCACTGCATGGTGCTCCTGGGCTTTTGTTAGATGTTTGCTGACAATCACACTATTCCCAAGTGCAGTGTTAGTGATAAATGCTGGGAAACAGACCCACTGAGAGCACAGCTAGGACTCTCTGTACTCCTGTGCCTGGGTGGGGACGGCAGTGATGTGTGGCTTTGACGTTGAGCTCCAGTTACCTAAAGACCAGGATGACTCAACCAGCTTTAATTTCAGCATGTGCCAAAGGAATTCAGGGACTGCAACTACTTGAATTCAAAATGACCAGGGTGTATTTTTAGTGGACAGAAAGTGGAGGCTTTTCCCAGCTTTGTGGTTGTCAGGGGGAATTTGCTTCCTGGAAACGCTTTCAGGTGTCTATGGCTTCTTCTGTGGGAGGTAAAATTCCAGCCAGGGGAGAAAACTCACTGAAATTCAGCCTTTAGCAACCAAGATGCACACTCTGATGGGTGACAGACTTAGAAATAAGGAAAGCTGGACCTTAGGGCTCTGCTCTGAAATGCTTTATTGGTGCTCTTATATAAAAGTAAAGTGCTTGAATCGGTATCTTCTGCTAAGAACAATTTTCTTGGTCATTGTCTAATCCCCTCTCAGATGAGCGGTGCCCAGAGAGAACAGGTCTACTCTGACAACTTATTAACTGTGAAGGAGCTGCAAAGTAGCAGTTAGTTAGGCTTGCTTTCTCCTTCATAACAACCTGCAAGCTTCACCTCTGAGGTGATGAAGGACTGTGCTGCCTGCAGGCAGATGTCTCAGGCAGGTAATCCCTGAGTGCCACTGCAGGTTGTCTCTGGCACACTTTCATTCAGATTGCTACTGGTGAAGCCTAAGGTGTGAATCCCTTGAATCTGTACTTGGCATTTCCTGGAGGGAGAAGCCTAAGGTAGGTGGCCAAACACACCCTGTCTTGACCTTAAAACAGTAGCATGAAGATCACACCAGGTTTTCATCTTTGGAAATGAACATGGTTTCAGGTTCCTGCCAGATAAGGACATGCTAAAGCTCTGCAATGGCAGTAGACTCCTGACAAGAGCAGAAAAGAACCATTAAGATGGCACGGTGGAAAATGAGTTCATTGCCAAACTGAATGAGAGCAGATGTGATGGAGGCCAGGATCCAACACTCTGTGAAATCAGTCTGCAGAGTGCAAAACAAAAACCACTGGATCCCAGAAAATTGATACTCATAAATTTATTGTTACACAATAGCATCAAGGAAGCTGCTGCTAACAGCAAAAGAAAAGGGGTGATGAAACAACCCAGGGTCATGAGCTGCCCACCAGACATCCTCAGCTGGGCAGCAGTGGAATGTTCTCTGTGGAATCTTCTGACATGCTCAAGTGTCTTCCGTTGATTCCCAAAGGATGCCTCTTTGACTTCCTACAATTAAAATGAAGCCTTGAACAAGAAAGAACAGAAACGTCAAATAAACAGGAGTCCCCATTTTATGAAGTAGTTAGACATACAGTGAAGACCTGCCAGGTTGGAACTGAGGTGACAGAGTTGAAAAGTAGATGATGAAAAAGGGGAGAAAAAGCTCCCATTCAGGATCTTTCCTCAGAAAGATGAAGCATAGCAGACTGCTAGATAAAAGGGACATAAGCAACCTTGGATCTGACAGCAGAGTGGAAATCCCCTGGCTGGAGAAAAGAAGAGAGGATGAGGTAGCTCTAAGGAGATCCTTGGGTGCTGGGCTCAAATAAACCCTAGAGCAGAAGAAGAAGCAGTCAAAAAAGGAACTCCATCAATCAGTGGCCATAAAAATGTGCATGTGAATTTTTAAGAAATTCCCAGGGAGAAGAACAATTTGAGTTGAGAAGTGATGAATGCAGAACTTTAAATACTGGTCACTGGCCTTACCCAAACTAGTCTACTATGAGCATGCAGAGGTCACTCAGCTTGCTGGGCCTCTGCTTCACCACTGTTTTCAGACTGGGATAGAGATATTGTCTCTGTTAAAACATGGATGTAAAAAATAGATTACTTCAACATGTATAAAAGCCTTTCAGTAAGGGAAGAGAATTACTGCTCATTATCAGCATATGTAGATGATTGTGTATAGAGTAAACAGAGTCTTGAAGTGTCACCCAGTTCACTTTTTAGCTGCTCTTTGCTGTATCAGGGATTATTGCATTCCATCTGCTTCTGACAACCTCCTGTGATGGAAGTTCAGTTCTCCTGGGAAACCTGTCCCAGGACTCAAGTTATCTTTACAGTTAAACATTCTCTTGTTACCTAATCTTGATCGTGCTGCTGTGATTTGAACCCATTCATTACTGCTCACTCTGTCTGCTGTGGAGTGCAGGTTTTTGTAGATATGAGAGGTGTCTGGGTTTTTATGAGTGGGTTTGTACCCAGCAAGTGTGTCGTGTGGTTTTCACTCTAAGAAGCAGTCTGACTACTTACAGCTTTGCCAAAGCTCAGCTATTTGGGCTAAAGCCTTTCCATGCCAGGCATTTCCCTCAAGCTCTTTTCCACCCCCTGCTTTTTTTTTCCTCATCTCTGCCTTTTTGTTTTAAAATGCAGCCAAAAATCTCAGCTGTTTCTGAGAACAAGGTTAGGGAATGATACTGCTGCATTATGGCTGAACAGGAGAATTAGAGTGGGGACTATATTTGGAAACCCTGAGTGCTCTGATCTGAAATCTCAGAGAGGGGCTGTGACTTGAAGATCAACCAGTCAGGTGCTAACCCCTCCAAAATAACAGCTCCCCATGGTGGACACAGGTTGGTTGGCCTGGAAATCTCAGTGCATACTGAGGTGTTCCTTGTGAGAGGTTCAGGAGTTACTCTTCTTGTCCTGAAAGGACTTTTCTTCCACAGCACAAACTCATTTGGACACGAAACTTGTAGTAAAGCAAGGTGTGGGAGCTCACTACACCTGTGTGCATTTTCCCCCTGTTTTCTGTTCTCTTACACCACAAATTGTTGAGTCAGACTGCGGGTCAGACTCAAGCAAATTTGAGCGTGGGAAGGAAAGCAGGTTGCAGAAATTCCCTCAAAACCTTTAGATTACATGGTATGAATGAAAGGGGAGAATGGAGGTGCAAATATCGAGGAAGCCAGAGTACCTTTGTTTGAATGCTCTGCAGAGCAGACCGTGTTTGTGGAGAACATTGTCATTTGTTAATGTCCCTGTGATAAGATCCAACTTTGTATTTCAGATGTATTTTTCCTCCTTCAGCTTTCCAGGGTGGTTTTGTTTGGGTTTTTTTTCCCTTCCCCCAAACAGTTAAGACTGTTTAAAATCAAGGATCTCTGATGAAACCAGATCTGCCTTCGATACACATTAATCATGGCTGGATTATGGGGTTGGAGTAGCCACTGGAATTTCTTTCTGGTGAAACTGGAAGTGACCTTTGTTTCTTCTTGTTCTCTGGGTCAGTCTCAAGCTTAGCTGGACATCTACAAAGGCTGCAGCTGCTAACAGAGACCACAAAGGTGACTGAGGGGTGAAGAACAATGTCCATCACTCTCGTGCCTTGCTACTTTTGCTGCTGCTGTAGTGTTGGCTCATGGATGTCCTGCTGATCTCCTTCCTTTTGGTAAGCAGAGGTCTGGGCAGAGGGGGAAACGCACAAAACTGCAGCAAATTACAACGCTAAGCACTTGAAGAGAGGGAAAATCCACATCTAATAGGAAAATCCTGTGGTAGGGTGTGCTGAGGAATCTGTCTTGGGACATAAAGAAGGCAGAGGGGCTGTTGTAAATAAACCCTTCAACCTGGAGCGTGCAACCAAATCTGCAGGGGGAAATTCTGGTGCCCCCACAAAGTCAAGGCAAAGTCTATGAGGCTTCATTCTGACCCGGGGCACGCCTGTTTGGATCAAGGTGGAGGACTGGGGCCATCCTAATTCCTAGTCAGTAAAAACAAATAGCTCTAGCAACCGAGGAGAAGCATGAAAACAAAGTTACTATCAACACCCTGCCTTTTTGAAATCCCTTCCAAATTCTCCAAGGATAAGATCAATGCGAACAAAAACAATAACAGCTCTGTATGAAAAGAAGGTGAAAAGGCAGCTCCCTCAGCAGCACACACCCAAGAAATGGGCTTTGCTTTGCTTTCTTGGAGCTGACATGAGGCTGGCACAGTTCGGGAGCACCCCAAAGCATCAGCCAGGTATTTTTATTTTAACTTTACGAGCTCCGTAATGAAAGCAGCGGTCGGCACCCCCTGTGCCAGAGAACTCCAAACCTGCCCGCGATGGAATGTGCTGATAAAGAAGAATATTTCCTTGCGGACTCTGTTTGAGACATAAATTTAAATATTGCTAATTTCCAGTATCAGCCTCAGCAAGAGACTTCACCCCTTGGTGATCCATCTGTAAATGGTGGCGGCTCTTTCTAGCCTTGAATGTTTAATTAGACAACACGTTCCATAACTTTGTCTCCCAGTCTCTGGGTTCTCCTAAGTGGACCACTGATTTCTCTGAAAGTGCAATAAAACAGCCAACAATCCATTTGTTACAATGAGATGTGCCATCCTGGTGTGTTGGGTGTATGGACATGCAAGGTTTTGATGTGGTTACTGCATAACAAACCAGCAGAATTCAGCTCAGTTCTGAAATATTCACCTTGAGAATGAAATTAATTCTTTAAGTCAGAACAATATTTTTAGAATAATCTGATAGTTTAAAAGACAATATTTTGCTGCCTTTTATGAGGCAAATTCAAAGTTGGGCATGTGGATAAATATGAGTGGCCAAGATGACTGAATGGCAGGAGACTAACTTGCAGTATCTTCAGGAAAACTCCTTAGAAAGAGAAGGAAAAAAAATCTTCACAAATGCAATTTCTTTCCACCACTGGATCTCTGAGAGGAAAGAATTGTATCTCAAAACTTACAAGAATAATCTCTTTAGAATCTGAAAAGTCACTTGGACATTATCTGTACCAAGGATGAATCACCTCTAACTGTTTTACTAAGTATAACCAGAAGTATAACAGACTGTAAGGCAGATTGCTCAGTAATAAACATTCACATGTGAAAGAAGAACAGAGCTTTGAGTCACTGTTTAGCTTTCTTCCCCATGATCTCAAATGAACCCCATGAACAGCTATCCCTACAAGGGCTTTGCTTCCATGCTTTGAATCCTAACATTCCCTGTGCTGCTCAGGCAGGAGCAGACACTGATGCAGGATACAAGCTCCTCTCTCATTTCAGCCACCAACTTAGTTTGTGTCAACCAATGTCTTACAGTGCTGTGTATGCCTACGGGAGGGGGGAAAACCCAAAACAAAACCAAAGCCCAAGACCCCCTGAAGACTGGAAAAAAATATAATTAGTCCAGAGTGATGATGTTGCATTTAGCTTATCAGATGGATTCAAGCAGTGGAGGCTACTAAAGCATGTGCATATTTTGACTGCCTTTTATACAGGGCCTTTGCTTGTGACCATTGTCACCCTGATTCTTTCATTTGGAAGGAAACTTCAGATAGCCTGTGTGGGCAGGTTCACATCCACTGTGATCTGCCTGAATAGTACAGCTGGCTTGTGCTAGGCCTGAGGAACTGAAACTGTCTGCATTGTCCATTCTCATGTCTGGAAGCCCTTGAGATATGAAAATCTGCAAGCACTTTCGGAACAGCTCCAGCATTACAGATCTTGCCTGGCCCTTTTATGTCTGATAGTACTTAATGTTTTTAAAATTGATAAAAGGCTCCCTATCATTGCATGCCACCCCCTCAAAATCATGCATATGCTTTTGAAGAAGGTCAAGGGAGGTGATTCTGTCCCTTTACTCTGCTTTGTCCCTTTACTCCATCTGAGCACAACATTCAGCTCAGGGAATCCCAGAACAGGAAGGACATCAATGTGTTTGGATCGGTTCAGAGAAGACTGGGAAGATGAACAGAGGCTGCAGCATCTCTCCTATGAATACAGGCTGAGAGAGTTAGGAATGTTCAGCCTGAAGAAGAAAAGGTTCCAGAGAAACCTTATTGCAGCTTTTCAGTATTTAAAGGGGCTTTATAAGAAAGACGGGGACAAAAGTTTTAGCAGGGCCTGTCGCAATAGGACAAGAGGTAATTGTTCTAAACAAAGAGAAGGTCAATTTAGATTAGATAAAAGGAAGACATTTTTTACAGTGAGGGTGGTGAGGCACTGGCACAGGTTGCCCAGAGAGATGGTGGATGCCTCATTTCCAGAAGCATTCAAAGTCAGGCTTGCCAGGACTCTGAGAAACCTGGTCTAGTTGAAGATGTTCCTGCTCGTTACAGGGGGATTAAACTAGATAGCCTTTAAAGGTCCCTTCCAACACAAACGATTATGATTTTAAGTTTTTAATGGATTATAAAATGCAGTGTAAGGAGACAGTGTGGCTGATGGCAAGTAGATAACACAGAAAAAGCTATGTCTGAACAACATACAACTGAGTGCCATTAGCGCTGTCTGAATACTGATAACAGCATCTTCAGAGCTATTTTCACAAAGGCAGTTTTAAACACTTCCTTTTATGTATTTAGGCTTGTGTGAGTCACATTTTGTGCTCAGTTAAACTTTCTCCTCATTGCTCAACATCTGGGATAATGACAGTGCCTGGCTCTTTACATAGATATCTCAAGATCTTCATCTGGAGATCTCGAGTCACTTGATAGGTGGGCGAATTAAGGCATTAGAGGTGAAGCCATATGACCAAAATTATCACTTAGAAGGCCAAAGGCAAGGCTGGAAGAGGCACCCAGTCCTGGCTTCTGCTTTCCAGACAAGGGAGACTCTGAGTTCAGATAATATTTCTTTTAACAGTTTGTGCTGCAATTGGTAAAATGTGAAAAAAATGAGGTTTAATATAAAAACTTCATATTTCCATTGCCAAAACATATATGGATAGCACAGAATCATAGAAATGTGTACCTACTGCAATCATCATCACTGTCCCAAATAACCAGTATGAAAGTCAGGTAGCCTTCTGCGATAATCTGTTTTAGTTCTCTAACAATTGTGTTACTCAGGCTCCATTGCATCATTTGGAGGAATAATTTGTTCTGATGTTCTCAAGTTTTGTGTCATATTTTTTGTGTCTAGTTTTTACTAGAAAACAAATCTGTATTCCCTTGGTTAATGGAAAGAGTTAAAGAGATTTTCAATTCATTAAGGTGTTGTGTACCAAGGTCATTGATCAGAGGCCACCTTTGCTGCACCAGACTCCTGAACCTGGTATCATGCTGCGCTTTCATATTTGCACATTTGTGACCTTTTCATGATTAGTTACTAGCACTCAAGTGCCAGAAGGGTGTATTTGGGTGGATGTCCCAAGACAAACAGGCCATGCTTTTGGGGGAGAAGCTGCACAGATGTTATTGAAAGAAAGGCTTTTCCTTTGTGAAGCACACTGTTAAACTGCCAGTGCTTATGACTGGAAGCAGCCCAGGGTGTCCAAATCACACAGCCAGAAAGGATGGCTGTATCCACTGGCTTTTCATGCAGGCCTGCCCATGAAGACTTAGGTATTTTGTTGCACTGTGATAGTAACCCAGGCTAAAGCAGAGGTATGGATACAACTTCTCCAGTGTGAGAGCAATTGTGGTTGGGATGCTCACTGTGGAGGCTGGGAACTTGGGCTTCAGCAGCCTCGGTGAGGGAAGGGTCTCCGATCTCCTGGCTGAGTACTCCAACTGCTTTGAGTTATTTTGAGTAGTACTTGTAGGCATCTTCTTTCAGGAAAAAGGTTCCAGCTTTGGAATCTGGAATGAAGAGATGCATCTGTCTTGTAGCCTGGTTTAGAGAGGAGACATGAGGTGCTGCTTCCTCCCTCATACCTGCCATGCTTAGTGTTTTTTAAGTGGTAGGCAACTTCCCACTCATAATGCAAAATTGGATTGTTTTGTTTAACTGTTGTGGTATGGTTCTTATCTCTGTGTGCCAGGTAAGATGTTTAGCTATCAACTTTGGACTTGGCCAAGTTCTGAAAGCTGCACATTGTTGCCTTTGGAGTCCCTACATCCATCTCTGCATAAAGTGCTTCCACAGACATGAACTGACTCTGATAGCTCATGGTCCTTTTCATTGCCCATATCCTTCATTTAGGTTATTTTGGGAGTCCTCAGATAAGATAGATCTTTATGCTGATGTATGCAGGCTAAACATGAAAGGCTGCTCTGGGGGTGAGCTGCAGTATTTCAGGATGGTTTCTGCATGTGATTGTGGGTCCATGAACTGATCAGCAATATCTCCCACTGGTGGGGTGACTCCTGTGAAGATATTCTGGCTGGGAGCATCAGTTGTAGTAGCAGGGAAATGAAAATTAGTCTGGAGGAAAGAAGTCAATTATTTTGCTCCATTTCTCCCCTCCCCCCCNCAGACCTTGCATAAGTGGATTACATTTCACACCTAATGTGCATAATTATACCTTGCAAACAGTTTATTAATGGATCTATAATCACAGAGTAGCTTGTACATACATAATGCTGGTGTTTGATTATACTGCAACTGCCATAGATCAATGGATACACAGGAGTCTGGCTTATTAGTGTCTCACATGTGTGAAGTCTAGAGAACAATATAACACTGGTGCCATGCAGTTGTTCATCAAATGCTGCTACCTAGGGGAAAACAGAGGTTTTAAAGATGTGGTAAAGAAGGGTTATAGAAAGAACAGGACATAACAGGACTTGGAACTTGAAGAAAGCTCCCTTTCTCAAAAACATTCCATCTGTAAATCCTACAGTGCTGTTCTGTCTCAATTATCAATGCACTGTAAACGTTAGGTCTAATTTTGGAAAGGGATCTGTTCTGAGAATTCACTCGGAAAGCAGCATGCCTACAAGCTTGACCATTTCTGTTTTCTGAAGGTGACTCACCCAGAGGACTGATGAACAGCCTAAATTCTTGTGAATCAACAGACCAGGGATTTGCAGGCTGAGCTAAGCCTACTAAAATCTGAGCAGCCTGAACCACGGTGAAATGGTTTGCAGAGATATCACTGAGATGCCTTTGGGAAGCAGTTGCATTTGGTTATGCACAAGGAAAAAGGTTCTAGCTTGTTTTGGTGTGTTGTGCTAAAAGCAAAAAAAAAAAGTTTGGTGAGCTGCAGAATTCCCATGAGATTGTATCCATCTCTCACACGATAACCTCAGCTTTGCCTCTCATGTCCCCCAGCTACCACCTGCAAAGCTGCCTCTGATCTATGTTGACTGTCTGGCTGGTGGCCAGTGACTCTGGCCAAACAGGGTAAATAGCTGCAAATTATGCTCTAGCCTTTCTTGCAGCAAAGACGTTATTAGTTTGTGTGCCTCTCCTCCATCTAGTTAGGAGCAAAAAAATAGGAACTTCACTGTCTTTAAGACCTTACTTGTCTTGTTAAATGTTGGGGGCTGAGAGAGGTAGAGAAAGGAAGAGCTGGTACAATTTTATCGCTTTTCTTGATGACAAAACATGTCTAAAATAATTGTTTTCTTTACATGAATATGAAATAATTGGTTCCCTTTCCTTAGAAGGTATTCGTTATTCAGAGCAAAAGCTCTTCTGTGTGTGTGTGTGTGTGAGCTAGCTCAGTGTAGAGAAACCAGATAAATTCAGAAGAATAATAAGATCCCGTTCCACTATGCTCCATCTCACCCCTTCCTGCTATCCTGTTTCTGCATCAACTAACTGAGGCAACAAGCACGGGCAGTGCCCAATCTTTTACAGACTTTCTGATAATATTGACTCACTTTATTTAAAATAAAAACTTTGGAAGGATGAAAACTGCAGGATGACAAATGTTAAACAAAGAGCTGCATGGGGGAAAGCAGTCAAACTTGATGTTGTTTCCAAAGTCTTGAAAAATATATGCCAAGGTCAAAACACCAAGCTTGCTAGGTGATTACATCTCCTGTTTCTTATTTTAGGGCTCTACAACCACTCATCTTGCTTTTGACCTTGGTAATTTTTTTTTTTGCAGACTGTTGTTTGGAAGAAGGCACAGTCAGTTTCAGGGATGAGGAGGTGGAACTGGGTGAGGTAGTAGCAAGTAGTGAAAGATTATTGGAGGTCAAGAGAGCAGATTTCTACCTTATGAACTTGGCAGCTCTCCTGCAGCCCCACGCTCCTGGTATTGATCTTGCTGTAAGATGAATAGTGATATGGATTTTTTTTTAAAATGTCTTATTTTGGGACCTTTTAAATGTGGCTGACATTCACGAAAATTTCACTTAAGGGCTGATATTAATCTAAATGAATCAAGACAATACATAATATTTTATGTTTTCAATCTCAGGGTATTTTCTTTTCAGGCTGAAAAAAAGCCCTTTTAAAACAGTTCTTTTATTGCTTTTAGCTTCTGAATTTACCTACATGTCTGCAATACAGTAACATACCAAAAATCAGAAGATACAGCTGAAAAAGTTATTTTCAATTTTCCTATTGAACAGAAATGTCTTAAGTTTCTCATATTTTCTACATTTAGAAAAAAAGTCTAAAGTTTTTTTCTGTGAAGTCTGTATACAATTAGGTAGAGGTTACAGTTACTTTGCTCATTTTTTATTATTTTGCTCATACTTGATTCAAATCATGTCTTCTGGCTAACCTTAGCATTGCTGGCTTCAATTTGCATGACTGTGTGTAAAGTTAAGATTGTAATACTGAGAGATTAGACCTCATTTCTTTATCAGAAGATCTAATATGCTCTAATATTTTAATGTTGGCAATAGGTATCGTAATACCCAGTTGGTTTTTGGCTCATGCTGCCATTCTTATGATGCTCCAGAGCTGCTAAAAACCAGCGGGGGAGGGAAAAGAATCCCAGAATACTGAGTTGGAAGGGACCCGCAAGGAACACAGAATCCAACTCTTACACCTGCACAGGGCATCCCCAAGAGTCACACCATGTGCCTGAGACCATTGCCCAAATGCTTCTTGAACTCTCACTCTTGGTGATGTGACCACTTTCTTGGGCAGCCTGCTCCAGTGCCCAGTCACCTTCTGGGTGAAAGAACCTTTTCCTGATATCCAACTTATACCTCCCCTGAAAAAACTTCAGGCCATTTCCTTCGGCCCTGTCGTTTACTGCCAGAGACAATAGATCAGTGCTAGCCCCTTCACTTCCCTCACGAGAAAGTTTTAGACTGCAATGAAGAGTCAAGTTATAACCTAGGTATGTATGAAAAAACAGATTTAGGGACAGGTGATCTATGTCCTGCAGTGCTTTTTTGATCGAACTAGCTCTTGTAAAATGCCTGTTCATGAAGAATCAAGAGTTGAGGCTGCTGTGTTTCTAGCATGACAGTGAACCTTTCAAGCACTGGTGCAGCGAAGCGCTGGGTTTTAGTTTTGCTCTAGACTGGCACCACGACTTCAAAGACACCGAGCCACATCCTGAGGTGGTGCTGGGTGCTCCTGCTCGCCTCGGGAAGAGGCCCCGGCTCGGTCAGTGCGGCCGGGCAGCAGCAGCTGGGCAGGCGGCGGGGCTGACTGATGGACGCAGCGCGTTTGGGGCGGCAGCGGGACAGCGGGCTGGCCCCCGTCAGCCGCGGGGCTCTGGGACCACCCGAGGGCTCTTCCAGCCTTCACGCTGACCTGCGGGAGGGAGCCAGACGAGGAGGTGCGAGGCCAGCGCTGTCCCTTCCTACCTGCCCCGTCCTCACCGCTACCCCCGAGGCGGGGGACACGGCGCGGCCACCGCCTGCTCCCCACCCGAGCGGGCCGGCGGAGCAGGTACAGGGTCCCCGCTGCGAGGGGAGCGCTCCTCATCGTCACCGGGGCGCGGGGGGTGGCCGCTCCCCNCCCCGCCGCAGTGCTGGCGCTGCTCCCCTCGCAGCTGGCAGGCGGAAAGCACCGCGCCGAGCCGCGGTGACGGGGGAGCGGTGCCGGTGGGAGCGAGCGGAGCGGCCCCGCTGAGGGCGAGACAGCGCCCGGCCGAGGGACGCGGAGGGGGCTCTGAGTCACCCCTCGCCCGCTTCCCGCCTCGCGGGGCGCATGCGCGGCGGCGGCGGCGGAGTTGTGA